>JANHFX010028008.1:132087-155702 GCA_027560015.1 Chloroceryle amazona
TATATACACAATTTCTAAAACTTAGGGGTACTTATTTATTTTTTTCCCCCATGGTCTGTTCAGCAGTCTTACTGTAGAGTGAGCAGGGCACAGAATTCTGCCTTTAAGCCTGGGAACTGGATCAATGAGTACAACTGCATCTCAAGACTGGAAAAATGAAAAGAAATGAGGATTTCCTGAAGGAATACAGGAGGTAATAATACACATTAGTATACTCTGGCCAGAATTTACATGTGCAGCAAAGATCTAAGAACTAAGTCAAACTGATGCCTGTTTTGGGAAAGTTACTCTAAGAGCATTCACACTTCCTCTGTTAGGAAATTAAGACCCATATACAATGATGCAAACCAGGCTCATCCAGAGGCCAGATGAGAGAATTCACTATTTTACTCTAAATTGCTCAGTAGAAGAATCTGGTAAGTTGATAAGAAGCCTAGACCGACTGTCCTCCTAATCTGGGCAGTATGAATGGTCTTTAGAATGTGATAGAAATGTTTAGTCTCTTTTGGTAGAACTGGTCATTGAAAACATCTCAACTTGATCTTAAACTAGCTAGCGAAGACATAATTTGAACAAAGTCTGCTCTCCCCCTCCGGGGTCTACCATCTGCATTGCCTCTTCCTTCTCCAGTGAGCCTCATATATTTGCTGCCTCAAAGTTTCTGTGTTCTGACTGTCCATCAGTTCACGGATGGTTGTCAACATACCTTTCAACACCTTTTCAAGGGACAAAGGGACCAAGAGAGAAAAACCTCACAAGGATAAGTGCCCAGCAATTCTAACTTCCTATCCCATGCTTAAGAAAACAGAGCTCTTTCTGAAGCAGCACTTCCAAATTTTCTGGACTTTGCGGTGCTGTCAATCAGTAACACTTGGTACACTCCACTACATACAGACATTAACAAATGTGCAACTGAAAACATGGCAAAGGCTCTGTACTTTTGCAGATTAGCTCCAAAATACTTGTGACCTTGGGGTCTTGACATTACATCAGGAGCTGCTGCTATAGAGCATCTTCTCCCCACCAAGTAAACATGGGGACACAGATGTGTTCACTCCTCATTCATCACAGCAGGATCCTTAAGCACCCACCCTCTCTCATGAAGTACCCATGGGGTGTCTTGACATGTACATCCTATGCCAGCCTCTTGGAGAATGATAGCAGATAGACAGTGGGACCTCAGCCCAACCAGTGGGTGGGATGAACTGGAGAGTGGAGTTATTCCTGGGAGGGCCAGAACAGCTCTTTCACTACCTCCAGCACCTAACCCGGCACTTAGTTGGTAAAAATTACCACTAGAACAAGAGTCAAGAAGACGGAAGTGAATTTTATAGTAAGGAGATGATGGTCCTTTTTTTTATCATATGCACAGTGACTAAGTTATTGACTCCCAGAAGAACAAATCTTACTGTGAAGAGGAAAAGCTAATGGCGCTAATTAGCAACAAAGTAATTTAATTAAACAAAAATGCTAGGAGATTGTCTGAATATGCTGAGCCTGGAGAGATGAGTTACGGCCTTTAAATTCTAAGATAATAAATGTATTAACTAAGGACCATCACAGAAACTGTGATAAAAATTGATTAATTTATGGAGCATTTTGCCACAAAATGCAGCTAAGATTACAATGTTCTTAAGAAACAGAAATTAGGGTACAGAAAAACTTCCAGTGGGGTTAAAAGGAAAATTATCTGTCAAGAGGTTATTTTCTATCAACTACCTGAAGAATTTTCAGGTTCTACTGAAGTAGCAGAGATATTTTGAGACTAGATAAATTAGTGTTTTTATAAGCTCCGATGCTGTTCTGGTAAATAATATATCAATATCTGTGTTCCTAGCTATAGTCCAAGAATGAAAAAGTGTTCTGCCATTTTGTAAAACATACTCATTTTTTTGGGGGGGGCGGATTTTTTGAGATAAACAAGTTTTATCAGCCTGATAGCAATCTTCACAGTAGAACCAAGTTTATGAGAGCAATCTGAATCACCACAAAATTTCTATTTACTGCTTTTCAAAATAATCTGGATTAATGGTTTGTTTCAGATTTTGTTTTTTGTTTGTTTTTTTTTTTTCCCCACTATCACCTAGTTTACTCAGCTGAAAATGTTAGTGTATAATAGCATGATAAGTGGGTTAAGATACTACCTGTTTTTTGCTATGATTTCTTTTTGTCTATATTTTCACTCAGGAGTATGTTCTGTCAGCTGTTGCAAAGATACTTTTCAGGAAAAAAAAAATTGCAGCTGCTCATGTCACAGCAACAAAATATAGGAAAAATTATATTCCTCATTCAAATGCAGGACTCTAGTCTCCTGACCAAGGAAAGAAATGAGGGACTATCCATGCTTTTGAGTTTGCTTTTTTAACTGAATGCACAGACAAAAAATACCTAATAATATAAATACTGTATAAATACATAAAGCCCAACAGTACCAAAATACTACTTTTCTGACTCACATAACTTGCAATTTTGATGCAGATGCAAAGTAAGTTTAAATTAATACACCTGATCCAAAACATCTTTTAAGAAAATGGAAGTTGTTTTAAAAGTACAGTGCGTGGGGCCTTCCTGAAAACAGGGGACACGTACTGAACGGAGTATACAACTCTACTTCAACTGTACACATTTAATAAAAGGTAAGACATATGGCTATGGATAAAGGGAAACCACCACAAAACTATACATATTCTCGATGTCCTACACACTTCATACCAAACTTATTAAAATGCAGTTACTAAACATAAGGAAAATAATGCAAAAAAGCTTTAAAGATTTGGACAGCAAGATAAGTACTCTTGAGAACTTTACTTTCTGACAGACTTTTTGTGATAGTGCATCATATTAGAATCGTATCATGCTGGCAAAAGATTAACATGAAAGAAACAGATGGGAATTTACTACTCCCTGCTCTGTTTACTTGAAATTTGCTATCAAAAATAGTTTCTAGAAGGGCTTCTTCATGCAAAGTATTTATTTTCCAAGCTCAGCAACCTATCTGGATGATTATGTAACAATCATCCACATGTTGTAAAATGTTTCACTGATGCAGCACTGCGCATAACAGGTGAACTGTTATTACAAAAACTGTTCAGTTTGGTTTATTTTCTCCTCAAATGAACTGAACATGGAGAGGAAAAAACATCAAAACATTGCTTAACTATTTTTTCATAACAAAATACTGAATTTTAACAGATGAAGGAAAATATGTTTGCCCTGTTTAGGTTTCACAGTTACAGGACAGTTGAGGTTGGAAGGGACCTCTGGAGATTATCTGGTCTAAACCTTCTGCTCAAGCAGGGCCACTGGAGGCTGGTTGCCCAGGACCATGTCCAGACAGCTTTTGAGTATCTCCAAGGATGGAGATTCTACAGGTTCCTGTGACGACTTCTGCCTGTGTTTCCTGATGTTCAGAGGGAACCTCCTGTGTTTCAATTTGTGCCCGTTGCCTCTGGTCCTGGGCACTGGGTTCCACTGAAAAGAGCCTGCGATTGTCTTCTTTGCAACCTCCTTTCAGATATTTGTAGACTTGGCAAGATCACCCCAAGCCTTCTCTTCTCTGGGCTGAACAGTCCCAGCTCTCAGCCTTTCCTCATAGGTGAGATGCTCCAGTCGCTTTCATCATCCTTGTGGCACTCACTTGAACTCAGTCCAGTACGCCTGTGTCTCTCCTGTATTGAGGAGCTGACCAATCAGTAGCTCCCTGAGTCTTCCTCCTTAATATTGCTCATAGAATATATAAATACAATACAAAAAGCTCTATAGAGTATATAAATGAAAATACTTTACCCCCTTACACTACAATTATGTATTTGTGAAATCAAGACTCGTTAAAAACAGCCTGAATTTTGAAATCATGATGAGAACTCTTTCTTTCACTAGAAAAATCACAGGATTTCAAATGCATCTACTAACAGAATCAGACTGGGAAAAAGAATCTGTGCATCAGAATCAAAGAAAGAGTAAAACAGCAAGTCTTAAGCCTTATTGTTCCATCTCAAAAGTATATTCTTCTCACCTTTGTATTACTATCCATACTATGAATAAACCAGTTACACTTAATAATGGCTTCTAAGGTTCAGATGCCAAGTCAGCTAACTAATGCTACAGATTTATTACACAGCTATGCTGAATAAATAAAGAATTTAACTTCTCCATAGCAGCTTCTGAAAAGGAAAAAAAGATGCACAGTCTCTACATTACTTGGGGAGTCCTGGAGTCTGCTTTCAATTCTAACAATGCCTTTTGTGTGACAGCTGTCAAGCTGCATTATGCCATGGATCAGCCTTCTGACCTATAAAGTTGTGTTTTATTTTCTTAAGGTAAAGCAGTCAGAGAAAAAACAATGTAGTTTCAATTTGTAAAGAGTATTAAACATGCTTAATAACACTGTGCCTAATTTTCCAGAATATATTTCAATTTTTCTAGAATATATTTCAATTTTTCTAGAATATATGCCAAAGTACAACTATTTCAGTATTTAGGATATTCTCATTTTAGCATCAGTGCAGTATTTGCACAGGAACAGGTATCCACTGTGGATGCTGGATGGTGCACAGAGAGCACTTACAGCCACATGCTTCTGAGGAACTGTGTGGTTTAAGCAGCATCTAGTGGCTAAACGTCTGTAGGCAGCCATTTCTCTTTAGTTCTATTTTCTCCTACTAAATTTAGCATTTAGGAAGTAAGGGAATAGGTTGATGCCATCACTTTTGGTATAAGATCCAAAGATGTGTCTGCTTAAAAAAACCCCGACCTTGATGTAGTGTTATCTTCAATGCACAATGAGGGAAAAGCACTGTGGCCTACTAATTGCACTCTAAAAACTGGAACAGATTTATTACGGGAGAAAGACTGAAGTATCTTCAACCAAGGAATGCAGGAATCAGGTTTCAACTGCATCTTG
This sequence comes from Chloroceryle amazona, assembly GCA_027560015.1. NCBI lineage: Eukaryota > Metazoa > Chordata > Aves > Coraciiformes > Cerylidae > Chloroceryle > Chloroceryle amazona. The sequence continues at coordinate 136,991 of JANHFX010028008.1, forward strand.
CAAGGCAATTTTTTATTTTTTTTATTTTTTTTTTTTTTACACAAGATAATCTCACATCTTTCCAGTATGAAGAAGAATGGAGTGCGTAGGAAACCTCGGCTGGTCCAAGGAATTGGAATGCACAAGCTTACAACAGAGAAGAAAGTCATCCAATCATGAACTGTTGGTCTTTGTTTGACTCAGTCATATATGGATGCATATTCTTGGGCAAGATATAAAAAGACTTGTTAAAACAATAAATACGGCTTTTTGCTTTTCGCTCGCACTTCGGTGTATGCCGTGTCCATCTCAGCAGCGACAGGAGTGCTCACTCCCTTTCTGTGGATATGAAAGTATCTTGTGCTATGATAAATTTAATGAACACTGCACCTCGAGTCAGGTAAGTAACCAGCAAGTAATTCTTGTAGATCTTGAAGGAATGATTGAAATTACTGTGCCCAGCTGCATCTGGTAACTGTGTGACAATAGCACTGCAATAGGTCCTGTGAGCGCTACTAGACTGTTTCAGTGCAGTCAACTGGATTAATCTATCAGCCTTCCAGCAGCAATTCAAGTTATCTTAGCAAACAAGCAAACTTGCTACTCTTCCCCTTTCTGGAAGTCTGTTGGGTTTTTTTTTGTTGTTCTAATACAGTTTACCTGTCACCACAGTAATTTAAGTGGTACAGTTCTCCTTAAATGAAGTAAAAAGCCTCATTTTACATTTCACATCCAACGAAAGGAATAATCTCTACCTGCAAAAGACACTTTTCTGATAATAAACTGGTCCAGTGCATTTTTATTAATTAATAATACATTCTTATAAGTTGAATTCTAATCAATATAGTCACAAAATATTTTCAAGAGCAGACCATGGCCAGACAAAAAGATTCCAGGAAATAATTCTGTCATTTATGCTGCAGTGTAATTTTGAGCATACAAATGTAAGGGGAAATGAACAAGAGATTCTGCAAAAAAATAAATCACTGTGCAAAGCAATGTCTAAGAAAGTTTAAAAGGTTTCCCAAGGAATATTTATAATGCAACTAACCTTCAAGATTTCCATAAAATAAAGAGACATGAAGTGATGTCCCTGATGAAGGATAAATTGTGAACACATTACATCTTTTATTGAAATAAACCAAAACACATTCATCTGTTGATTCAAGTAAGGGAAAGTATCTTCAGGTTTTCAGCATTCATTTCAAAATAAATTCCTATAAATTACTAAAAAGGGAAGGGGGGTTACACCTAGAGGTAAAAATCAACTCAGGATGCAAATTTGAATACCTGCAGAAGCCACAGTAGGAATACATCACATTCCCTTGACACAACTTGTAATAAGATCACCATGGTCCAAAGCAACTCTGACCTACTTGTTGGTCCAATTTATTTTTGTTTGTCCACAAGCCTTCTGTCAATCAAAACAAGCCACTATAAAAGCATTCTTCTGCTTAGGTCTTGAAGATTGACCTTTTGTATGCGAAGACAATACAGGTTGATCTTCAACCTTTAGTATTACTCAGAAGCTGGAATAACTATTTTCCAATTGACAATTAAAAATAAATTAACTTATCCAAGTACTCTAAGAGTCTGAAAGCCTTAGTGGGAGGAAATCTTACACTCTACAAACAAATCCTTATTTTAAGCTAGCTTGTTTAGCTTATCAGTGTCTGTGGTACTTAAATCCCCTTCAATCAAAATGCAAAATTGCCTTTACCCATCAGGAGAGAAACTGAAGAGGAACTGCCAACAGGAAGGAGATCAGTTAGAATAGCACCAGTGCACTGTAACGAACATTTTGAAAGGAAAAAGGGCAAATACAGACTTGTTTTCTCTTTGGGTTAAAGCAAGGGAAAATGTCAATGATTCGTGTGCTGGTGAGCGACATACCTTTAAGGACAATTTCTGTCTAATTTGTAGGAAGAGATAGACAGTTCAAGTCATATGTTGAAACTTGCACCATTACCCAGCTGTGGCAATGGAATATGGTACTCTGTTACAGCTTTAGTTTTTCTGGGGCTAGTATCATTAAAAGAAAAATGAACAAAACACTCCCTGAAGCATTGCTGCACTTTACCTTAAGGAGTTGACATTTTTGAACATACAGAGACAGGTACCCCTCTTTATCATAAATTTTTATATTTAAAAAAACCCTAATGATGTGATTCAGTACATCCCTTAAATTGGTAAGGTGGTATCTCAGAAGTTTCTCTATCCCATTATCTCTCACACCTTCGTTACCCTCCTTCTTTCCCCAGGAGCATCTCAAACATCTCCTCTTTCCACTTCAATAATCCCCATGCCCAATTCCCCCTACTTACCTTCTGTGGGAGTCAACAGAAGTCATTTTATAGATCAATACCTTTTCCATGAGGAAAGCTGAAGGAATTGCACATAATATCTGAGAAAATTTATCTTCCACTGCAGTATTTTCAACTGAACCCATGTTTAGTAACTCATTTGAAGGAACAAAAAGACACAAATATTTTTAAGTTAGTGAAGATTACAGTTAGCAACCATACTCTTCAGTGTTGTCAATACAAATAAAAAAAATCAATGTGGATTCAGAGCTTCAAAATCTACTGATGACCGTTAAGAGCTAAGTGCCTATACACAGCCTATGTCAATTTTTATTTTCTTGAGGGAAATTAATCTGAAGCCCTAATTTGTTACAATTTTTAGACAGCCCAAGGTGTATAATCCTCCCAGAAATCTAAATACTAAATGCAAATATGAAATTCTGCCTTTTTTTGACCACAGACTTCTAGCAAGTGACATAGTGTGAAGGCATAACATGAAATAGGAATTTCTGAATAACTTTAAAAGGACAGGTGAATGTTTTGACAAGATTTTATTGTGAAACATTGGATTTAGAAAAGGTACAAAATGTCAATGGCCAGATGTGTGCCAGTACAGTATTTCAATAGTCTATACATGTGGACAGCTGAACAGCCTCACTGCAGAACGTATATTTAGACATACTATCTAAAAGGGGGCCGCAATATTCACAGGCTTAAAATACATAAATACCTTGAGCCAAAGTGGCCATTACTGGTCAATGCTAATCAACATCTGGAAACGGGCTAAAAAAGCACAATACAGTACAACAATCTCCTTTCAGATCCACATTTAAAGAACATCAGTTTATTCTGTCAATAGTCTACAGCTCCAGGACACCATTTTCAGTACTCTGATTCAGTTGGCTAGTTAACAACTTTATAAAAAAATCATGTTAAAAATTAGATTATGGGGGTCATTTTTTTTTTATAATCTAAAAATTAGATTACATTTTTCTTCCAACTGCAGGCATTTGATTAGAACTAAACAGTATGAAGCCTCTAAAAATTTTTCACATGGGTATTTATAAAGTCAATTGCTTCTAATAGAGAACTTCAGTTTGTTCTTTTAAAATGTCCTTGCTGCAGTTTGAACAGATATCATTAAGCAATCCTGATTCAAACATTTCAATTTGGTATGCATTTGTGTTTTAAAACCAATTTCACCAAACATGGGTCATCATTCAACTGGAAAAAAAAATTAAATACCAAAACACTAACTCTGAATTCAAGTCATAAATGTGTATACTAAAAACAAAACAAAACCAACAACCCCAAAGGATAGCAGCATTCTCTACCTTAGTTTAGCAGTTTTAAAGAGCACTTATAAACATACAAAGTTGATATTAGGGTATAAAAATACATGTATACCATACGAAACAAGATAGCTTGATTTTTTTTTCAAATTATTCAGCAGTCTGCCACTGCTGGAATTAGCTTGAACTACTGAGGTGATGCTCATAGTTCAGTATATGGGTGGACAGACTAGGAACTTTAGATTTTAGTTAATTAAAAGGTGTGTAGCTTAGTCTACACAGTTAAGCTTACAGAAATATAAGCAGTTACCCTGTTACCAATCAGTACCCAGAGCCGAACAAAACCTTCATTTATAGAAGTCTACCTCACTTTATGACCATTTGTTACCTTCTGTAACCTTCCTGAACAGAGACCTTGGGGTTTAATAGAAACTACATTTAATAGAAATTTCTGAATATGACTGATGTCCATTAGGAGCAGAGCTAAACTTAAACTGATGTAATTTAGAATCAAAATCTACCCAAAACATAAAAACCCTCTGCCTTTGACACCACATTCACTTCCCTAATTAATTCAAGACCATTAGTTTTGGCTACTCTCCTCTCATTGATGTATCTTTAATGGGGGATCAGAATCTTGCAATTCATTAAAAAGAATCATCATAAGTTACAACTAAGTACAAAAATCAAACAATAGGGAATAATTTTTTTTACAAACTTTCAACATATATCACTAAGGATGCAACATTGGCAGTACAATGTCTGCTATGGAATTAAAATTAGCACTGTGCCGAATGGGAAAAATATATAAATAAACCACTAAACTCCAGTGTGGCAAAAAAAACCATTTTGGGTCTGTTGTTGTTGTTCAGGAAGTGTTTGGCATGAGCAGCACTAACAAAACTATACTGCACAGACACAAGCTACAAAGGTTATCTAAAGCCAATATTCACTGTCCATCAATTAGCTAGCTCTTAATGCTGCTTCAAGCACTGCACTAGCCACTTTGATCTTTGTTTCAGATTCCTCTGTACACACATTTATATTTACATAAAACATTTATTAAAGATGATTTTAAAACATAAAAACCTTATGTACAAAATACCAACATTCCTATAAATAAACAGTTGGAGAAAGGCACTTGCAAGAAAAATCTACAGTAAATCTTACAAAAACCACACTGCCTCTGTTACTGTACAATAGATAATTTTTCAGTAAATCCCTATCACAAGAATGTAAAACACTAATTACTTGTTATAACTAAGAATATAACCATTACAGTTGTATTTACACATACATGTACGCCTTCTATTTTAGTTTCAGTTGAGAGCACCAGGATTTCCATTCTAAATTTGTATTTTGATACAAAGTAAAAGAACAGTTGCCAGAAACCAGTGTTCAGCATTACTGCAAATTCATAAACTTTTGGCTGACACCAGTGCAGCTTAAAAGACTCAGTTGCTGCTTTGTAAAAAGTACACCTAGTTTGTTATTGCATGTTGTCCTTTTAGAGAGAGCACTGCTATGTTCTCTATGCAATCGTTTAATACTATTGCTGGCAAAAAGTTTCCAATATCAAAAAAATAAAAACATTCTTCAAGCCAGTTGAAGTATTTAATCTGAACAGTAACTAAAAAAAGCTGTATATTAATTATAAAAATGTGTAGGAAACATGCCAACTAATCTGGTGTGCAAAAATATTTTTTCCACTACACAGGATCTTAAGGGCTCCACAGAATTACTCAAATTTACATTGAGTAGCAAACTCCATGAATAAACAGTTCCTCAAGGAGATGTTAGGATACTCCCACTTTTATCAAACTTTTTACCCTTTGACAGTGCTGCAACCTGTTTGAGCAGTTCTCTGTTTTTGGCCTGTAATACAGATAAAAAAAAGTTTTATGAATTACTGAAACATCTCAAATAGTAGCGTCATGCATTAACTTCCCACTGCATTTATGAAACATTCACAAAATGTACATGCTGAGAATATCTGAAGGTAACGATAACTTTGCAAAGATTTGGATATGCTCTTTGAGATCCACAGTCAATATTTAAGAGAAACAGTAACCACATTTCCTCTACTGAAAATTCAGTACCTGAGGTACTGCAGAGAGTATCTGTTCGGTCTGTGATCTAGAAGGCAATTAAGGCTTTCTTCCTGATAAATATGCTTTAACTGTCAATTGTGCTAGCACTGAGTCCTTAAATCAGGTCAATACCACACTGACAGCTGATTTAGTATCAGAGAACAGACACAAAAAATAACGTAACTTTGATAAAGCATGTGAAGTAACCCTCTATCTCCTGAAGTTAGAAAGCAATCCTTACAGTGAGTTTAATTCACGTGCAGACTGTTGACTGCAGAACTGCTGTACAACACATCTAAAGTCAAAGATGGTAACGACCATTCAAGAACTTGGAAGTACTTCACTGCTGTGAGTGAATAGCCCAAATATATAACCCCACGTGAGAATTTCTCAAATACTGAGACGCAATTACTCACCTGCAACTGTTCCACAGTTTCCTTATGAGCTTTCTCCATACTATTCATCTTTGTCCTCAAATTAGACTCCTGGTACTGGAAGTCTGCCTTCAGTTCTGTCAACTGAAAATAAGAATTCTATGAAGATTCCTTGGACTGCTGCAGTATACATCTTCTAATCAATCTGGGAAATCTTCATGGAAGCCTCAGGAAACACTGTATTTATTTACTACTGTAGTATTGACATCTTGGCATTTAAGAACTAGCTTGGAAAGTATAAAATATGTCTATTTTATATGAAGAAAACAACTGCCCTTATATAACAATATTGTTTGCTCAGGATTTAGTATAAAGAAGGTTAATCCTCAACAAGCACACATAAAAAAAAAATCAAATACAAGATGAATGATTTATAATCTTAGCTGTTCTTTCAGCTGTGAGATACTTTACACAATATTCAGTTATATGGTAGCACATGAAAACGTTCCATACAAAGGCAACAGGAAGGATTCCTTTGTGCCCTTTTATGCTACAATTTGTCATAAACAAAAGTTTCACCGCTTCTCAATCCACAACAATAGTGAATTAAAGTGTGTTACTAGAAACGTGTAATTACAATGACTCGACCCGTGACTGGACTCTGAGTGTATGTCGGAGTATTGCTGCCACTGTGTCTCTCCTGAGATGGGCAGAGATCCAGATGACCTACACTAAAGCAGGTGTTTCTAAGTTGTAATATATGCTTCTGTCCAAGCAGCTGGATGCTTCTTCTGGAAGCATGTGCAGCTGGGTGAGCTACGAACAGTTTGTTGTGTACTGATCCAGTAGTTTTACAAACAACTTCTTTAAAAAGTTTAGTTCCTCAAAGCATCCCTGGCTATTTTGAACCTCTCTGGTCAATTTGGATTTATCAGGAAATTCAGTCTCTTTGCTGGCAAATCAGCCTGCCACACAACAAACCAGAGCATACATTGCCTGGAATACCGCATCCGGCTCTGAAGCCCTCAGCACAGGAAGGACATGGACCTGATGGAGCAGGTCCAGAGGAGGCCACAAGGATGATCAGGGGGCTGGAGCACCTCTCCTAGGAGGACAGGCTGAGGGAGCTGGGATTGTCCAGCCTGGAGAAGAGAAGGCTCTGGGAAGACCTAATGGCCACCTTCCAGTACCTGAAGAGAGCTTGCAAAGAGACTGGAGAGGGTCTGTTTACAAAGGCCTGGAGTGAAAGGACGAGGACCAATGGTTTTAAATTAGAAAGGAGTGGATTTAGATTGGATGTAAGGAAGAAGTTCTTTACCACGAGAGTGGTGGAGCACTGGAATAGGTTGCCCAGGGAGGTGGTTGAGGCCCCACCCCTGGAGACATTTAAGGTGGGGCTTGACAGAGCTCTGAGCAACCTGCTCTAGTTGAGGATGTCCCTGCTTTCAGCAGGGTGTTGGACTAGATGACCTCTAGAGGTCCCTTCCAACCCAGACATTTCTATGATTCTATGATACATTCTTAAAATGACTACCAAGACTATTACCAACCTTAGCATGTGTCATATCACAAGTAGTGACACAAGTATTAAAAAAACCTATCAAATCAAATGGTCTTTAAATAAAGTTTGGTTATCTTGATACAAGGATATATACGTCACTGTACACAGACTGCTGCTGCTCAAAGTATGCACTTACAGCCGTTGTAAATTCCAGGGGATCCAGTACAAAACTATGTACTACAAGGTAAATATCAAAAATGTACTGGTAGTACTGCACCATAGTCAAGCATGCAACTAGATGAGCACACTAACTGTGAACATTCAGCAAATCATGGTCCCTTCCTAAGGATCAACTCTCAGGGCCCCATGGTAACATCTTGGTGTCTCGCTAACATTTTTTGCAGAAAGTGAAACAAGGCTAGTACTGCAAACAGTAAATACAGGCAATGACATGGCTGAGATCTTGACATAAAAAAAAAAAAAAAAAAAAAAAAAAAAAAAGAGATGAGCGGGGATTGTCTGTGAAGGGGGTGTACTGACCTGGCTTTGTTATACATCTCAGAGGGTTTTTTTATATAGCACTCCCAACTGTTCAAATGCTGTCCCTGCACAAATCTTAGGACAAGATCTTAACAGGAATCTCTCACAGGTCTGGCTCAGTCTTTTATCCCAGTACATGTCTTTACACTTACTATCTCACAGTCAAAAAAAGTATGCAGCATTCAATTGTAAATTCTTCAGCTGTGCAAACACTGTAGGATGTATTTAACTTTCCTCTCCTATGCAGAAGCTGAAGAAAGTAAGCGACATTCTGAAAGTAATTTATGCCTGAAGGAGTCTAAGTTCAAAGAATTTTGAGGTTAAATAAATAGTTTTAGCAGAGGGGATGTTGAAATTGTTAGACGCTCTCCCTGTGGAAACAGCACAAAACAAGCTACTGCAGTGGTTACGTGGAAGTAATCCAACTCTTTTTTTAGCTTTGCCCAATAGATCAAATATAAAAAGAGATAAGTGAATTTCATACTGACTCATGATCGCCTGCTGGCTTTGTCAGAGAGAGATCAGGGCCTTAATGGCTGTCCTTTGAAGAAATACTTAAGAGACTCCAGGATAGACTATTCAGCTTTCACATTAACCACTTAACGGTTTGAAATAGCATAGACATCCACACTGGCTGTATTACAACAGTCATATAAACAAACAAGTTCGATATTCTTTGTACAACACATGTAAATGTAGAAATGAAGATACTGAGCTATGGTTTAAAAGTGGAAGCATTTTCCTTTTCAGGATCAACGAGCCATTCTTAACCGTGTTTTGGTATGCCATCATGCATCTATAAACAAAATTGTACTTGAAAATATAGTAAATTAATTTTTAATACAATTCCATGATCTACTAAATCGTGAGCAAACATTTAGAGCCACGGATACAGACAGTGTCTTATAAGAATCTAGTCAATGAGATGGCAGAGAAATAAGCTCTAACAAAGGCAAAGCAAAGTATATGTTTTAGTTATTTTTCTTTTCTTGATAGTCATTAGGTTGTTCAAAGGGTGAATCTCCTGTATAAGTTCCACTGCAGCCTTTGGGCCCAACTATTTTGCTTAAGACATCTAATCCAAGCTTTGCTTCTAGTCTCTGACCCTTCACAAAGGCTTGATAACCTAGACTACGCATATGCTACCAATCTTTTAAAATCAAAACACTTAATTACCATACATTGTACATGCAAATTTAGAAATGAAGTCATTAATCTTGGCTACAGTTGCTTTAGGTTAAAACTAAACACATGCTATGCTACACACAACAGTTACTACTCTTAATCCTCCTCTTACCTTCTGTATCCATCAGCCTATGTAGCAATCAGGGATCTTTGTCATGACTCAATTCAGAACTCGTGAAACATAAAAACCACTGTCTGACATTTTATCCATCACCTGTGGCACACAGCCTGAGTAGCAGTGAATCATATGGCTAGCTTCTAGATGGCTGAAGTGAGGTAAAATTAATTCCTCTTTGACTTAGAGACAAAAATATATTTATGGTACAAGTCCCAAACCTATCCTTGGTTTAAATGGTAAGATCTGATCAAATGCTATACTAAAAAAAAAAAACCAAACCACAAAAAAACCGTGATTTTTGTTTTATCTCAATTTTGACACTGTCGGGAGTCTACAAAATAGAAAACAAAATGATGTTCTTATTAAGCACTTGCAACTTACCTTTTTATCTTTTTCTAAAATAGTCTGATCTCTTTGCTGCAGAAGACGTTTAAGTGACATTACTTCTTCTTTCAGTTGACTTATGAGGACAAAGTTGTCAGTTCCTCCACTGTCTGCTGACTGATTTATAGAGCTACTAAAAATAAAAAACAGTAGTTACTTATGACATCAATAGAAAAAAAAAGTATTTTTTTTCCAAATTGGATAATTAATAATTCCACAAACATCCTTAAGGACTAATGCAAAAAAAGTATGTACCTGACAGAAATGGATGCAACTGGCAAATTACCTTACTAATGGCACACATTACATACACCTGCAGAAATATAATTAAGTATTAGCTTTGAGGGGGTTAAGTACCTTCTAACTGAAGCAGCCACTTTTACTATTTCAACTGATTGGCCAGAGATGGAATAAAGATTCAGTCCCACATCAAAGTCTAGAAGGCTTCTCTAGATACTAGGTCAGCTTAAAGCAGCAGGTTCAACCCTGCATCCAATCAACAAAACAGCCATGTGTCATGGAATACTGTTTTGTTGGTAACTGCTGCATTGTGCGTAAGCTTTATTTAATTTTGCCCCAAATAGCTTAAAAGCAGCAAATCAGTGCCAGTTTTCTGCTAATAGAGTCATTTAGGCTAGCTGACTGAGAGCACTTAGAGGCCACCAAATAATCTGTCTGATCAATGGTTTCACCTCCCTCATTCTTCAAACCGAAAGGAAAAAAAAAACCCAAAACCAAACCAACACCACCAAAATCCCAAAAAAACCCCCAAGTGGCCACAAATCAGTGCTCTATTTGGTTGAAATGTCTCAGCTTTACAAAAATATAACTTTACCTATCTCCATTTGATGGCTTGGATTCCAGTTTGGGTTTTTTCTTTGGAGTTTCATTCTGAATAGCTGCAGAGGATTTATGGCTGAAATCAAACAAAATGTAAACCTAAAGCCTCATACTATATATCTCTCTAATATCACCACTTGGCACATGTAAAATAACTAACTCATGCTCCTAGCTGCAATGCTAGACACTAGCCAGAAATGCAACGAAAAAGTCCTTTAAATGAAAACTGCAAAATAAAAGAAAACAAAATTAATAAATAATATCATATTTACCTCTGTTTCCATAGTCCCTGATCTTGTTCTGGACTCAGACTGCTGATTCTGAAATATGTGAAATGTACTTGGTAACTGACCAAACATGCCATTATTTCTAAGTTTATGTGAATGGTATCTGTACTTGAGAGAAATCCAACCCCCCATTCTTTAGTAAAGTTAACAATTTTCAGCTGCACGGTCACGTTATCCGTCCTATTTGTGACCACGCTTCACTATGTCAGGATGCTATAAAATTATTTCTTGCTTAAGTGTTTACACTACTGTGGGATACAAGGGGTAGACTTCAAGACTGATGGCTAAACATTTTTTTGCTGGTACCTCCCAATTTTTGTGAACTTTATATTGCTAATCTGGTATTCAGCAAGCTGGTCTAAAGCAGCATTCCTGGGATTCCCATACTGTCATATGAACACTGCCTGAAGTGGTGCTTATGCGTGGCGTAGCAGCAATGCTGGTTTGGATCACTGAAAATACCTGTTTCTCAGATCTAAACGATTTTTTCCAATAATTTCAAAAGCAACCAATAAACATCATTGATACAGGAGGGGTAGAATGTAGATTGCACAGAATCAAATAGTTCAATGAACCTGTATTTCTACCTCATTGTCTCTAATAACTGAAATGGACAGGGAAGGAGTTTCATTTATTGGACCAGAAGCAATGGACTCATGGCAGCCCACAGAAACAAGGTGCCAAATTATTGTGATCTGCATAGAGATATGCTTATTTTTACAACTCTTGAGTCTATAGAAGCTCTATTCTGCAGTAAGGAACTAACTTTTCTGTTATTTAATACTTACTGTGTCTCTGCCATATGCATTAAATTAGATTTAGATTGGTGTAACTCAATTTTAAGCAGAGAATTGAAAGAACAGGAACAATACGATAACTCTCTGCATGATAAGATTTTCTTCTTGGAATTCCTAAAAACCAGTATTTTATTTTATTTTTTAAGTATGTGCATTTGTCTCTTCATCATTTCCAGTATCATTCCATCTTATTTTGCTTCTACCATTAAATCACACTTAGTCAGCTTCGAAATTCTAAGCGCTAGAAAAAGCAAAGCTTAGAATTAAAGTGTTTGTGTGTCTGAGGCCAGGGTCACTACCATTGCAGCCACAGCATTTACAATGCAACACAAAAATAAAAGAAGTGGTTCTGAAGTTATGCTGCCATAGGCCTATCAGTGAAAATAAAAATCACAACTACTATTGTCCCAGCATAAAAAAGAAATCAATTCTGGGATTTATGACTGAAACTGGGCATGTACGTTAAGGTTAGTACACTGTATATGCCATAGCTAGAGACAGCAGGCTGGGAATAGTTGCAGAAAATGGGACAGAACCTTCTGCCAGTAACTGAACTGTGTTCTTTTCCTATGTCTATCACAGTCACTCACAAACTGCCTATTCCAGCACTATTTTATTATAAACACTAGCCTAACAGGTACAAATTGGTCCTAAACTGAAGATGATCCCACAACCATTGCTTCTGCTTCTCCATTTATCTGCAAGTTCATGGGCACAAACAAGTCGGGACGAAATAAGTTTGGGTGGGGATTTTGAGTGATGTAGCTGTTCTGCACTCACTGCTAATACACATCTTCTAACCCACGGTAGATGCCTGTCAAATAGCAGTTCTCACACAGCAGTTACTGCTTAGAAAGCCACATTCAAGTTTATCCTTAAATAAATTGCTTCTGCGGCCATATTCCAGGGGTGTGTTCTCTACACTTGTTACCAATTTTAACATCCATTTGTTTACTGATCACAAAGAATTTCTGCTTTTTGCTGACCTCTCTTCATCCAAACTGTAAGAACATAAGGATTTCGACAGACCGTGGAAGACCATCATCCTACTACTGCTTTTGATGCCATGTTTTAAAAATCATTTCTTACTTCCTTTGATTTGTTCTCAATACTAACAAAATATGGAAGAGGCACCAACAGCTACTTTAATTTCTGAAATACTTACTTATGATGACTGCTGCTGTGACGATGATGATGGTGGTGATGGTGGTGGTGCTTTGAATGATGCTGGTCTTTCTCAGTAAGAGATGAGGAAGAGGAGTTAGAATGTGAAGATCCTAGGCTCTTCCTCTGTTCTTTTGTCTTCTGTAGCACTCTCTTGTAGGACAGTGTGCAGAGCCAACACAACAACTTTCCATCAACCTTTTGGGAAATAATGAATAGCAGGGTTTTTTCCAAGTATACTTGCACTAGAAAGATGTACTACAACATTTGCAAGAAAAATTTGTTTCATTTCGTCTGCTAATTTTGGGGAAAATCCGGACATATCTATTCTGTATGAAACAGCACTATCGTAACTCCAATATATATATATTATCTTTCACTAAAGTGAATCTTATGCTGTCTCTTGTTGTGGTTTAAAGTTATGCTAGAAAGCAGTCTTAGCAAATATTGCGCTCATTCTGTATCATAAAGATGACAGTAACTTTTTAAGGGACAAATCATTTTTATTTTAGACAGCATGTACCCTCTCTGAACCCACTGGATTTCAGGCAGAATCAAGATGTGCAGCCAATGTGTTATTTGTATCAAGTAAATTCTTCTGTAAAAACAGCACCATTTTTGGGTTCAGGCAAAAGGCTGTTGGGGTTATTTCCTCAGCACCTTCTGGAATGCTATAGGGTGCTGTACTTTAAGGCAAGGCAGGCAAATCAGCAAAGATAAGTGACAGATTCAAGTTATGGATGTGCATAAGATCCAACTGATGGGGGAGGGTGGGAAATTAATAAATAAATAAAGCAATCAAAGCACCAGGAACTGTTCTCAGATGCTCTGTTTCCCAGCTATGACTGTCAGCTTATGCTTAAGCTTATTTTTAATAAGGAATGATTTAAAGTTAGCTCAGTAGCCAATACAGCAATTCCAAGTTGTGAAGTTTAATTCAAATACTGTAAAGCCAGCAAGTTTAATATTAGTGAACTTAAGGTGCTTTCCTGTTAAGCTTCCTCTTATGAAGGAGGAACACCATTGTCAGTCTAAGCCATTACAGCTGTGGAACAAAGCCTACCTTCCTTCTTCCCTCCTCTTTCCGATCAAAAGCACACTGCTGTTTGCACTGTTCACAAGTCTGAGGTGGGCCGTACTTCTTCTCTGAGTTGGTGCAACGCTGACATTTCGTGCCAATAAATGCTGCAATAATGTTACAATACTGGCAAGGCTTGGGCTGAAAAAACAGGTAAGTTGAACTTCAGTTATACTTACAGCAGCTGTTACATTTCTCAAATAAACCATATTAGATGAAATTCAGCTTATGTCAATTATATAGAAGTTATGCACTTTGTTTCACAACAAAGGTTACCTTCTATCAACTGGTATCAACACGCAGATACCTTCTATCAACTGGTATCTGCAGGGTGCTCAGACACAATGTGCACATTCATCTATTAAAAAATTAATTTTTCTAACAGAACCGAAGCTGAAGTTTGAGATGAGAAAATGAAGAGTAACATGAATAGAACTAATACTCATAAATTTTTTTCTACTTAATAGCTTAACACAATTAACACACATTTAAAATTAGGACTATGTAACATAAAGTCTATAGCACTATTACATTTTCACATTTCACACCCATTAAAACCACAGACAGCTAAATGTCTTTCTGCCATCAAGTGCTCATTTATGAGAATATGCAAAGGATAACTTTATACACATAAAGTAAGATTGCTTTTGTTATTAATAGCTATATTTCAGTTATTCATAACTCTTAAGCTACATATAACCACAATGGATTTCAGTTTGAAAAAAAACAACAAAAGCGTAAGCCACAAAGGAAATCAAGAGCTGCCAGTAGTTTTCATCACCCTTCTAAAAAGTTGTTTTGTTTTTTTTTTTCCTCACAGAAATGTATATGTTTAGTTACAAGAGAAGTTTTTAAAATTCAAAACACAAATGAACTTTGATATTTAGAACCAAGAGCCTACTCACCGTTCCAAACTGCTTCACATTTTGGGCACATTTCTTGCATATCGTATTAGTTTTGCTAAAGATAAAATTGTATAATGTTGAATTCAGCGACAAACCCACACCTTGAAATTCTTTCCCATGCAATTACTGGAAAACACACATGCAAACACACGCTGTGGTAAAAGTGGTTAACAAATCAGTGAACAAACCAAATATTGCTCTGAGTTTATGCGACAACACTCGTGCCGCCGGAGCAGGCAGGTTATTTTACTGCGGTTCTGCCCTCTTTAGCATTTCCGCCGGTGGGAATTTGTGCCGTTACAAACGGTTGTGCCTGCGGACCAGCTGTTCCTTCTGCCGTTCCACCGACTGCCTGCGGCAGGACTTGCGCAGGTCACGCACAGGGTGAGGCGGAAGCCTCCCGTACCTCTCCTGCTGGAACTCCGACCGGCAGTAGGTGCATTTCACGATGGGGTGGGCGATCCGACACTCCTGAGGAGAGAAGAACGACGTTACTCCCCGCTGCCAGACACGCCAAACCCTCACAAACACCTCCTCCGGCGCTCCGCGGCCGGACCCGCGCCGCGCGCTGTCCGAGGGGCGTCCCGCAGGGGCTGGCGGCTGCCTCCCTGGCCAGTAAACAAGGGGCTGCCCCCGTCAGCTGGGAGCGGAGCGGAGCGGGGCGGCGGCAAGAGGCGGCGCGGAGCCGGGCAGGGGACGGGACGGGACGGGGGAGGAGCGGCGGCCACATCCACCTGCCGGGGGCGGCCCCGCTGAGGCGGCTCCGAGCCCGGGCCCCAGGCGAGGGGAGGCCGGGACGGTTCGGGCGAGCTTGGGCCTGCTGTGAAACCCGCTGCGGGTGACGATGGGGCGGGAGAGCTGCCCCAGGGAGCTTTTTGGGACTCGGTAGCCTGGAGGCAGTGGAACTGGGGAGATCCGTAACAGAGGGGGGGACGGGGCATTTGCCCCTGATAAAATCCAGCTTGACCCCAACCTTCCCCCCTTCAGTCCTCCTCCGAGTAAAGCCCTCGGAGAAGTTGAATGGCCCCAGAGACTTGCTAAAAAGAGCTGGGGGAGAGGGGAGTGCCCACTGAACGGTGCCCTTTTCCCTATCACAGAGCCATCCCAAATTTCTGTGGTGTTTTTTTTCAGTTTGGATGTGTGGTTTTCTGTTTTGTTTTGTTTTTTTTCACCATGCGATTCAGCATTTGATGGCTTTTTTCTCCTTTTAATCATCTCTGCAGTGTAGTCGTGCTAAGCCGTGACAGGACGTTTCCTGGCAACTTGCAGTAATTTTATCTGACACTTGCGTTCACCCACTTCTGCAAGATACCGAGTTAGGAACTGCTGGAATAAAGCCTCTTTAATTCAGAACTACTTGGTAACCAGACATTCTTCTTTCAAGTTTTTCCCCCACCATCTTCAGCTTCCCTTTTGTGTTCATCTCTCGCTCCCAGGACCACCAGGCAGAGCAGTGGTGATCAGCAGGTCCCCCAGCACGGGCTCCTTTCTTCTAGACCCTGACTTGCACTGGTTTAAACCCTTTTCCCTTGAAGGCTTGCTGCAGTTGTCACAGGCATAGCGTTAGAGTTGTGAATGCAGGAGGAGTGGTCTCTCAAATCAGGGCTGGTAGGGTTCACTCTCTGAGGTTTTCCAGTCGGATGGGGTCAGGTTGGTGGCTCAATGTGACTAAATCACCCCTCGTGTAAGCTGTGAAGGTACCTACTTAACAAAAGCTCTCCTAGCCTTTGCAAACTATTTAAATGCTTACATCTCTGAATCATAGAAAGCTTGGGGTAGAAGGGACCTTAAAGAAGATAAAAGGCCCTGCTTAAGTGGGGCTGCTTGCTTTGTCTCATTACAGCACGAGATGTCTGCCAGCCCCGCAGCTGTTGAGTGAGCCTCTTGGTCCATCTGAACTGCCACCCTAGGAACAAATTTCCCCCCGTTTCTCTTCTCGCTGCCACCTTCTCAAAGGAACAGCGTGACTTGGAGCTCACAAGTGCAGGAGAGACTCAGAACCTAACTCTGTTGAGAATGCTTCAGGGAGTAAAGGCAGTTGAGGAATGGAAATAAACAGCAAAACTATGTGGTCTCTGCTTGCAAATTAACCTGCTTTATGACTACGGACTTTGCATAAAACAGACAGAGCCAAACATCACCCAGACAGCCTGGGCTGCGTGGAATTTGTAATGCGAGGGTAATAACAACCTACTTTTGCTCACTCACTTATGTTCTCGCTGCCTTTCATGTAATAATGATATCAGCTTACAGATTGGCACAGGAGGATTAAAGGCTACAGATTTATTATCATTCCCTAAAATACTATTTTTAGTTTCTAATTACTGATTAAGAGCATCAGGGTGCAATCTTTCCAGCATCTTTCCCAGACACTCACTGCTGCATATTCATCGTGCTCCAGTACAGGAGGTTTGTAATCAGATAAACCAGCAGGAGCGATGTGGGTGCCGAGAAATGAAGCCGGCACCTGCTTACTCCATATTTTTTTTCCCCCCAAATAGCTGCACTGCAGGCTCTTCTCTAATTCCTGATTCAAGAAGCTCCTAAAATCACAAGTTTGATACATTAAATAGGGCTCTTTTCTTGGCAACATTCACGTGAGAGTCAGAATTCTCCCTTTCTGCTTCACCTACCCCTCCATAGGTTCTTTCCTTAACAACAGGTGGCAGCTGCCTGGGTGAGCAGTTACCCCCATTGCTCAGCTTGTTCTGTTTTTCTTGATTTGTTGTTTGACTCCCCTGCTCCCAAGTTCCTCGCCCTGCAATACGCCCATTACTCAGCCTCCTGCCCCTTGCAGATGCCCAAGAGTCGCTGCCGTTGAAGCCAACGCCAGCCAAGCCTCTGCCTCCTCGGCAGGATGTTGCTGCAAAGGTTACAGAATCAACTTCTCGGTGACTAAACCTAAAGCCGAGAGTAGAGGAGAGCTGACCTTGGAAAATTTATCTCATCCTGTTCGTTTGCCAAATCTTTTAATATAAAATATTTCACGTCATGGATTGACAAAGTTCCTTTCTTACCCTTCCTTCCGTTCACACCAAATCCGAGAAGTGACTGCTGTCGTCTTGACGGGAGAAGGCTCGGAGGATGAGGCTCCAGTCACTTTACGTGCTAAGGACAGAAGTCCCAGTTTTTTACTGTTGGAACAGGAAACACTGTCAGATCCTTCTGGACAATTCTATTGTTCCATTAGCAAATAAAACCGCTTCCTAAAGTGAAAAAGGCAGAGGGCACCTCTGCCACCTGCAGTTCAAAGAAACTGGAGGCGAAGGATGCAAAGGAAATCACAACTCTCCATGGCCTAAAGCAGCGCCGCCTCATTTTATCTTTTCTTGGCTACGTTCTGGGTTTGTTCACTTTGAATTTTAGATGTCACGGAGGCAGATGCAGCATTGGACTTCCTTTCTATTCTTCAGCTCAATATTTTTGTTCTAATTCAGCATCCAACTTTGTAACTCAAAAGAACTTTAGATTTTTCTTCATCGCTAGAAGACCCACATGACAGTCAACATTCCCAAACTGTGTCCAGCAAGATCTGCATCTGGCCTCCAGCCTCCTCACTCTCCCTTCTTCCCTAGGACTTCTCACAGGGCACAGAAGCCAGGCCCACGCTGGTTTGCACAACCTGCTCCTCTGCTGCCAGGCACGTTGTTCTTTAGCAGCAGCAGCAGCGTCATCTACCACGGGCACACCGCGACCAACTGGCTACACCAGTTCTGATCTACAGCTCACCACCACTACCCCCTTCCCTTTCTTTGTATCTATTTGGGGTTTTCTAATTTATTTTATTATTTCTTTAGTCTAAAGATTTTTTTCACTGAATCATAGAATGGGGGGGTTGGAAGGGACCTCTGGAGATCAGCGAGTCCACCCCCCCT
>JANHFX010028011.1:0-20133 GCA_027560015.1 Chloroceryle amazona
TGGTCTTCCCGCACGTTTATGGGCAATGGGTTTATTCCTTAAGACTAGTAAAAATTAAAACCCGGCGCTCACCTTGAGAGAGAGGCTGGGTGAGATGGTGCCCACCCGAGGCTCTCGTGTTTGTATTTCTGTGCGTAGCGTGGTTGGTTTGGGGTTTTCTAGTGCTTCCAAAATACCTGTGGCATCCTAACTGATCCTCCTCTTCCCCTACACCCCAATCTCTTCTCTTTGGCATAAAACCAAAGAAACAGCAACAATTAACTTTGGAACCTGTTGAAAGATGAAGTTCTGAGCCTCTGCCAAAGATAAGTAATAATTTTGCCAAGTTGTTTTCTTGTGTGGTTTGTTTTGGGGGGTGGTTTGGTTGGTTTTTTAAGTCACTTTTTTAACTGTTCCTTGCCAGGTCTTGTTTACTTGGTACAAACTTTGACAGAAGACCCTGTTGCTTCTGACCTTATCTTAGCTCTTTTTCAAGAGCTGCACGTCTCGTGAATCTGTGTTGTGATCCGAGGTAGTTCCTTGTAGTTAGAGTGCTGACAGACAAATCCCTGTGGGAAAAGCAAAAACCTTCATTGTAGAGAGGGTGAGATTGTCTGTTGGAGCCTGTGTCTCGTGAGGCAGGGAAGAAGCCTCCTGACTCTTAAGTGATGAGGAAAAGAAAGTAAGCCATTAAAAAGAGCAGTGTCTTGCTGGGATAATGTGCACTGGTGAGTCCTGGGGGTTGTCTCTTGCTGATGGTGGTACCAGGTAAGCACAGATCTTCCAGCAGCGGGCCGAGGGACAGAGCAGTAAATGGTACGATGATGATAAACCTGCCTGACCTCAGCAATAGCAAAATACTGAGAAAATCTGAGCACAAAACAGCCCAGAAAAGAGTTTGGGATTTTTTTTGTTTGATAAGGAACAGTGTCACTTATCACTTGTCACTCTCAGCTGAGTGAGACAATTGGGTTAAGGAAACCTGATCGGGTAGATGGCCACTGTGGTTTCAGGCTCCCTGGCTCAGAGAGAAGGTAAAAGTCTCTTGTCCAGCTCATCCGGAGGGCTTTCTCGAAGGACAGATCCACCTTAAGGTGTTTGTAGTCTGTCTTGCCAATAAAATGGCAAACTCCATCCTTGTCAGGCAGCCGTGGTGCTGTCACCAAACCAGAATGGAAAAAAAAAACTGAGTATCAACTGTCTGGGGGGGAATCAGATGAAATAATTCAGATTGTGCTGTGGTTTGAGCTTTATTCTGCCTTCTATACTGAATCTCAACTGAAAGTTTTCAGTTTACATTCTTTGTTTGGCCTGGTCCAGGGCATCTGTAGAGCGAGGTGAGGTTCAGGATGTTATTATTTCAATTAATACTGCATTTGTATTTTGAAGCTGTTCACATATTCTCTTTGCTTGCAGTAATTCTGCCCCAAACCTGCTTTATCTTGGGAGAAAAAAATCAGGTGATTTCTTAGACTGTCAAAAATAACTTGAAATGACAGCTGAAAGAAAACAAGCAGAGAAAGACAGGCAGGTGACTGTGAGCCCTGAAAGAGGTGGTTTGGGATACTCCAGACACTCCTCGACACATCACCGTGGGGAGTGGGACACTGGGGGGTGTGAAGAGGGGTCTAACTCAGGACAGACTAGCTCTGGTGTGCCGATGCTGGGCGGGTACCAGAGGCTGCTGTCTCTGAGCATTGCCCCGTGTGCCCGGGCTGCGTGTGCTGATGCTCGCTAGAGAGAAGCACTGAGCGTGCACAGGGTACATCAGGAGGTCGTGTTCCTGCAGCCAGGCCAAAGGCTCTGCTTTAACAATGAATTTGCAATTAAATTCAAAGACTTGGCTGTTAAGATGTGTTGAGAACTCAGTGTGGCTCAGCCCTGTGCGTAGGGGCTGGGCTCTGGGCTCAGCCACCCTTGTAGCAAGATAATGGAAATCAAAATAATGAAAGAAAAAAACTTCCCTGCTAAATGAAGAAGAAAGTATTAGGGCAAAAGAAGTGATAAATCTCTCTCTAGACTCTGGCATTTTGTTGATGAAATGCGTGCTTGTGTTTGTCAGATAAAACCATTAACCTCTGCCAAATGATATCAGCTGCTGTGTGGATGGGATAGGGGCTTAAAAATGCTGACCCTGGTAATTTGTGCTCTAGTTGCAGTACAGAGCACTTAGAAGGTTGCTAAAACCACATTTATTTTCTTTAATTTGAGTATTACCATGGCAACTGTGCTCAATAAACCGCAGGCATGACGGAATGTTTTGCCATCTCTTGGTCCAGAACAGAGCCTGTAGATGATCACCATTACCCCCCGTACACTGCACTTGGAAAAGCCATCCTGCCCGGTCTTCCCATGACTTTCCAACACTGCAGGCATCATTTTGGGGGATGTCTCGAAGGCTGGGGTGGGAGCACCAGCCCCAGCAAGCCTTGAACGAGCCGCTTGGTTTAGAGGCAAGCGTTTGGAAAGTAGCAATGACCGACTGGTGGTTTGAATACCTCGGGTTCTGTGGAATCAAATTAAATGTATAATAGGGCAATGAATAGGAGATATTTTTAGTTCTTTCCTTCCCCTCCCTACATAAGTAGCAGGGTCTCTACAAGTATCAGTTAGAGAAGCCAAATCACCTTTCATCTTCTCTTCCAAACCGATGTAGCCTGAGCTGAGGGCTCGCACGACAAATGGATGCGCCATGTGTAGAGGAGGAAAAAAAGGCTATTAATATTAAAAGGGAAAAAAAGAAAGTAGGTATCTTTCTGGCAGAAGAAAGAAGAGATTGCAGTGCTGTTATGGCACGGCTCGGAGAAACGGGGAATGCCACCCGCTGGTAACAGTCAGCTGGAGGTAAAAGGCAAAAAAGTAATTGCTCGTATGTGAGGTTAGTACGGGGACAGTTTATTTGTCTTTTAACCTGCAGTAGGTTTTAAATAACGTGCTTTCAGAATCCTCTTCTCTCTGGAGGGTCGTGGTGATGTTACTGCTGCATATAAATCTCAATGCTCGGGTTGCTCTGTCGCTGATAAACAGATGAGTGTTCAGAACAGGCTGTACTAGAAATGAGACTAATGTTAAAATTCCTGTTGAGGAGCTGATTCTTCTGAGCTCCCCTCAGTCATAAATAATACTGTGCAGTTGGCTTCTTTGCCCTTCATTTTAGTGAAACCCTGCTTAGAACTCCACCAAGCCTTGGTGTTGGGAGCGCTGCCATCTCCCACCAGTGCTGTGCAGGCTCGCCCCAAAAGCCCAGCTCTGGAGTCGGGGTTTGCCAAAGCAGAAACATTTGACATTGAGCCTGTCTGGGATCTGCAAAGCTGCTTTTAATAATAAAAACTTCTTAAAAATGGGGTGTGGAAACGTTGTGGCACTGCATAAACTGTCGCTATCCTTCTAACGAAATCGTACACACAATCACACAACCTTCCTGAGCAGTGGAGCAGCAAAATGTAAAAAGCCAATGTCACGAAGGGCAGTGTGAGAATAGTGGAGGTGCTGGGCTTATGTGCGCGTCCTGGGTCTGAGGAGCTGCCGTGTGCCTTCAGCTGAGGGCTGCTCAGCCCCTTTCTCTCCCCCAGTTGGCAAAGCCCAGGAACCCTGAAAGGTAAGCTGCTCAAAATGCCTTCATTTCTGTCGTGAGGGGAGTATTTTATGCATTAGAGTAGGAATTTTTCTCTGAACTGTATCGTCCCGGTGGCTTAAAAACAAACCAAAAAACCCCCACCCTTAAAACACCACTCTGGCACACGCAGTACTCCAGGATAAAGAATGTCCTGCCTGTCTGTTGGCTAGCATGAAATTATCAGCTGGATTTAACTGAGCAAAGCATACACAGCATTTGCATAGCCTGGGAAACAAGAGCTTGATCCTCAGCAGTATTTTCAGGATAAGGTCAACTTCCAGGGTAAGGAAGGGGAAATGGAGTGTGCAAGAGAATTTTGTTTTGTCAGTGACATCCTTCAGCATCTCTCAGCCCCTTGAGAAGGAGGTGGTGTGGGTGCTAGCAGCGGTTTAGCTGGTTCACCAAGTGGCTGGGTGATTACTTTTATCAGCCTGGTGGCCTCGCTGCTCCCTAGCCCAGGTCTCTTGCTGGCGTGTGGAGACATCTGCTGCCCAACCCTGAAAGCTGACTTCCATCTGCCATGGAAGGCACTGGGAATAATGAAGCAGTCTTGTGTGGAGTAGTACCGTAGGATTAAGATTTCTTTTATTTCCCCCCCTAAAGGTTAAGTCAAATGCAGCCTTTTCTGGAGATTCTCCTTTTTTTTTTGTAGTTTTGTCTGTATAAATTTCGTTGCGGGTGGTGTAAGAAGCTAACACTTTGGTAGCTTTCACCACTCACCAGTTTTATGCTTGAAGCTGCTTTGTTGGACTGAGTTAATGGAGTGTCCCAGATCGTAACTGCATCTTCAGAGGTGGGTTTGTCTCAAACAGCTCTTAGGTTAATGAGGGGCTGCCTGCAAATCTTGGCCTTCCTCTCCGATCACAGGAACGAGTCTCAGGCATCTTGACTGGAGAGAATTTGGAGTGCAGACTCACCTGCTACGGAATGACCATCTTTGGGGAGGATAACAATCTTTTGGCATTGCCCATGCAAGGCTGATTTGGCCCTGGGGTGCGGGGAAGGACTTGGGGTCCTGACTCTGTACCGTACAACCTTTGTGCCGTAGAAAGAGGAGGTGGAAGATAACGCTGACGCAGACATGGAAGGGGCTCTGATAGCCCGGGACAGAGTCGGGGTGCAGGACTTTGTGCTTCTGGACTCACACACCAGCGAGGCTGCTTTCCTGACCAACCTTCGCAAGAGATACCAGGAGAACCTCATCTATGTGAGTGCTGGGCCTGGGGATTCACGGAGCCTGTAGCAGGTGAAGCATCTCCAAGTGTGACATGCTTATATATAAATGGGAATTCCCACTGCAAACTGAGATGACTTCCCAGCCACATCCATTTTCCCAGTAGCCCCGAGGTTGTGCGTTGGCTTACAGCAGCGGCAGTTACCTAAGCTCACTTTCATTGTTCACCTCTGCTCTTAACTAGTAGATTTTGGAAGAGGTTTTGTGTTGGCTTTGAAATAGTGAAGCTTGTGGAGGGGTGGTTTTGTTTGTGGTTTGGTGTTGTGTTTTTTTTTTTCCTCTTATGGGTTTGTTTGGTTTTGTGGTGTGTGTTTTGTTGGGTGGTGGTGTTTTGTTTTGCTTTTCCTTCTCATAACAATTTCTGTACCATGTTTTCCACTTGTTCTTGCCCAATGTGCTGATGTAGCCGACTCCTCTTCCGGGAGCTGCTGCTCTGCGATGGAACAGGTCTCCCATCTGCATGCATTCTTGTCTCCCTGCAGACCTACATTGGTACTCTTCTTGTATCCGTCAACCCTTACAAAGAGCTGGATATCTACACTGTGACACAGATGCAGCTTTATCGAGGGGTAAACTTTTTTGAACTGCCACCACATCTGTAAGTAGAGCCCTTAGGACTTCAGTTCGTACCAGTAACCTGGGTTTTCTCTAATGCTGGGTGCTAGCAAGGAGGCTGCGTATCCGCGGTGGCTGGGCTGTTCTTACCTTCCCCGAGGTAAGGATGTGTTTGTCTCTGGCCTCTAGCTGACTGCGAGGATAAAAGGAAACCAGAAGGATTGCAGAAGTGATGCTGGGGGAGCTGTAGGGGAAGAGTTTTCTCGAAGATAACCGGCCAGGCTAATGCTCCCCGTGTCCTTGTTCCACATGGGGTAGTCAGATCACTGCCTGACGCTGTCCGTCTGCAAGTCAACATCTTTTCAGTTGTCCAAACCACTCCAGACACCTCACCTGGACCTCTGAGGCCCTGTGTCAGTGCACACACCCACGGGGCTGTCACAGTGCTCATGCTCAGACTCTGCTTGGACTTCCCAGGAGGGGAGGAAACTTGAGCTTTTGACCTCTGAGCTGGAATTTTGTGATGGTCGGAAGTTGTTGGGTGGTTTGTGTAGTGTTTTTCTTTTTCCATTTCCTTCCTTAAGTGGCATATTGGTGGAAGCTCCACTACTGGTTATTTTTGTATCTGTCTCTGTCAGCAGAAGATGAAATCTTCCCTTTGTTGGGATTAAAACCGGCTTCTCCACTGTGGAAAAGGGAATCTCTGCTGCATATAAACCATATTCACCACAAATACACCCAGCCTGCATAAGTCCTGCAGCAACCGTGGGGAGGGGGAAAGAACAAGTCCCTCAAATACCATCTGGGTTTTCACCTGGAGACCTTGAGTCAGGCTCACATTTTTTAGCTCTGCTTTCCCATCCTGTCCGATGTGATGCTAGAGGAGGGAGCCAGTACTTCTGAAAAACCTTTAATCCTCTGCCTCCTGTCGCCTTTTCTAACGGATGCTTCCCTCCCTGCGTGCTGCTTGTGCTCCTCGTGCAGATATGCCATAGCTGACAACGCCTACCGGGTGATGTGCAGCGAGTACAACAACCACTTCATCCTCATCTCGGGGGAGAGCGGGGCTGGCAAGACAGAAGCATCCAAGAAGATCCTGCAGTATTACGCAGTAACCTGTCCGACTACAGAGCAGCTGCAGATTGTCCGCGATCGCCTGCTACTTTCCAATCCTGTCCTTGAGGTAAAAACTTAACCGAAGGTACAAACTGCAGCAGAGTTGGGGTAGGTAGATGGTCTCTCTCCACGAGACTTCGATCTGAGTCTGCACACCCAGCGACAGCCTCCTCGTGCGTGTGATTTTTGTGCCTGCGTAAGTAACATAAATGATAACGTAAAGCATAACACACTCAAGCCTCTTGGCAGCGCAACCCCCGGAAGAATGCTTGGGATTTAATATCACTTGATGTTTAGAAACGTGAAGTTTGAAGTGGAGGATAGCTGAAACCTGGGAGTGCAAGGAAACTGCACGGCACCCAGAGTTCCTTGTGGCTTCAGGTAGAAGTCAGGCGAGAAAGGGTGATAATTTGTTCAGCTGAATTCCACATTAAAGCCAGGGAAATAAATCGGTTTGTATTTCTCTAATCTCACTAAATTCAATAGTAAGACTTGGCTGAGGCAGCACATCTTTGTAACTGGAGCTTTGTCCTGTCGTGCTTGTCGGGTTCTTAATAGGTGACTTGACTTCTCTGTTGACGCACAGGCTTTTGGCAATGCGAAAACTCTGCGCAACGACAACTCGAGTAGATTTGGGAAATACATGGATATCCAATTTGATTTTAAGGTGAGAACAAACTTAACGGAGCGCTGTTAAAAACAAACTCTACCAGGGGACCTCTCGGACCCTTACCAGGCAGCACAGGATTTATTAAGACTTGCACAGCAGATTTCTGCTCCTGTTCTCACAGGCGTTGCATTTTGTGGGTAAAGTGATGAGTTACACATCCTGAAAGCTTCCTATGCTGCTGGCACTCTTGCCAGCACTCGGTAGAAAGCTAATAAAGATTGTTGTAAAGCACGAGTTACGCTAGAGCTAGAGCAAGCTCTTTAGATGCAGCTTGTGCTGTTGTTGGATGCTAACTCTTAAACACAAGATGGCAGGTAAGTAACAGCAGAAATGTTTCTCCTGCTGCTGCTCCTTGTTCCTCGGTGTGGAGGAGCAGGCTCCCCAGTGATGTTATTGCTGTCTGCTGGTGTTGATCTGACTGCTTTGTTCTGCCAGGGAGCTCCGGTGGGAGGGCACATCCTCAGTTACCTCATTGAGAAATCCCGAGTTGTCCATCAAAACCACGGAGAAAGGAATTTCCATATTTTCTACCAGCTATTAGAGGGTGGAGACAAGGATCTTCTCTGCTGGCTTGGGCTGGAGCGCAACCCCCAGAAGTACGCGTATCTCATCCAGGTCAGTGGGAGCTCGTCCCCCCTCTCTGTATCTTACCCTCTCACACTGCAGGGGTTGCAGATGCAGCTTTCCTCATGTCTGGAGTGTGGTGCTGAGCTGCTGAGAGAACCCGCAGTGAAACTCACGGGCAGGTTGGTTGCAAACAGCTGCCCTGAGGCTGTCGGACACCTCTCCCCTGGCTGCTTTGGTAGCAGGAACTGTTCCAGCTGCAATGGCCTAAGGATGCAGGTGATGAGTGGCTTGTAAGGGGTCACATCTCTCACTGGATCAGCTGATACAGTTGTGGGAGCTTTTGGGCAACACGAGCCATCGACAGCAGGGCCACCAAGAGTTTGAAACTCATCCCTTTCACCAGGTCTGACATTAATCGCGTGTTTCCCCCGGCTCTGTGCGTGGGGGTGGCTCTCTGGTGCTGCTGTGAGAACGTACCTGCTCATAAGCAAGTGTCACCAAACCATTCGATGACCCCGGTCCCTCTGGTGTGGTCAAGACACTTCTTGATTTATTGAGAAGAGTGGTCTGAGCTCCTAAGCAGCAGAGTAGTGTCTGTCTGCGAGTTACTCTCTACAAAGGCCTCTCTTCTAACGCAGCCTTGTCACCACCGGGTACAAAATTGAGTTTCTTGGCATCTATTAAAGGAATACTGATGCAGAAGGCTTTATTACTGTAAAAACAGTAGATGGCTGTAAGCTCAGGCTCTTCACAGGGCTTAGCATTTTTATAGTAATCACTGTCCAAGCTCAATGCTGTGAGTTATCTGAAGCTTTAAATATAAACTGAAATACCTGATTGAATGAGCCACTTTGAGGATTAAGAGTGAAGTAAACTGGCTAGCTAGTTACAGACCATATCTCTGCAGGCTGGGGAAACTGGAAATGGAATTCCTGTGCCCGGTAGTATGCCGTGTTTGCTGCTGATAATGAAATTGCTTTGCCAATTCATTGTACTAATTCATCCCTCCCTTACTGTATAGGGTCGATGTGCCAAAGTCTTTTCTATTAAT
This sequence comes from Chloroceryle amazona, assembly GCA_027560015.1. Classification (NCBI taxonomy): domain Eukaryota; kingdom Metazoa; phylum Chordata; class Aves; order Coraciiformes; family Cerylidae; genus Chloroceryle; species Chloroceryle amazona. Next base: position 8,789 of record JANHFX010028011.1, read on the forward strand.
GACAAGAATGACTGGAAAATAGTCCGCAAAGCTTTTTCTATCATTGACTTTACCGAAAAAGATGTAGAGGTACGTGTGTGCGTGTCAGGCAGCACTGAGCCTGCCAGAGGGGACTTAAGGAAACGCAGCAGCACGCTCCTGAGAAGTGATGGAAACAGCCTGGCTTGGGAGAGCTGCTAAGGATGGAACGGGGCATCGTTTGGCAGGGATTGAGGGAGGGAGTGGGTGGGTGAAGAGCGCTGCCCCTTGGTGCACTGTGGTGGCAGCTTGGTGGTAGCATCTCTCTGAAGCAGGCTGGCTGATCCTTCTCCATCAGCCCGGCCAATCTTTGGTTTATTGGCAAGATTGGGAACATCCTGCTTGCTAACAGTATATCTCTTGTTACTAGCACCTCTTTGGGATCGTTGCTAGTGTGCTGCACCTCGGGAACATTCAGTTTGAAGAAGACAGCAATGGCCATGCCATCATTCGCGATGGCACGCAGATCAAATGGATTTCAAAGGTCAGGATTCAGAGTGCTGCGCCTGGGAACAGACTGGGGGGGGGTTATGCCCTGCTGATCACACAGTACTGCTGTTTAAGCAGTCTCCTGCTGGCCGTACTCTGAGTGCTGGTGTTGCTTTTTCTGCAGCTGCTGGGTGTGCACTTGTCCATTCTGCAGGAAGCTCTCACTCATCGGAAGATCGAAGCCAGATCTGAAGAGGTACCAAGTAGTCCTGTGTCACCCCAGATAGTGGTGGTGGCAGATGAGGAGCTCTGCTCTTTGCAGTCAGACTAAAACCAGTTGGCTCTGGCGCTCTCTGCTCCTCCATATCACCTTCCTCCTCTAGCCTGAGCTGTTAAACTTAAACGTATTCCCAGCGTTGAATTTTTACTGCTGAGCAAGGTAGTGACTGTTGAGAAGCTAGGAACAGGGATGTGCAGGCAGCCCTGTGTTTGAGCCAAACAATTCCCTTTAGTTTGCTCTCTGAAGTGCTTCCTGGGAAACGGGGCTGTATAAACAGAGAAAAACACTGGTAAAAACTCTGCTTTGAGCTTGTTGTACTAAGCTCAATAAAAAGAAAAGGAAATTGGTATAGTTCTCCCCAGTCCTTTAAAGTAGTGCTCTCCAAAACGTCGTTTGGCTGACGTGTGGCCACACACCAGGCTGAGGTGACGCTGGTGGTGAATAAAGCTGTAGGCAGCTGCAGTTCTGATCAGCTGAGCCCTGGGCTTTGGTATCCAACAGTGTGGCTGGCTCTCCATGCCACAAGTGTGAACTGGCTTTGCAGAAGTTTACTCTGCTCATCTGTGGTGTTGATCATCTCTGGCATATCTTTACTTTTAGGTCCTAAGCCCACTGAACGTGGATCTGGCATTCTGCGCTCGGGATGCGGTGGCGAAGGCGATTTACGGACGAACTTTCACTTGGCTAGTCAACAAAATTAACAGCTCCCTAGCCAACAAGGTTGGTTTCTTGCTTGGTGTCCTAGACAGAGCATTCCTAACGCCCTGAGCAGAGTTTGCAGGGAAGCAGCATCAGCTGAAGCAGCAGTTACAGAGCAGTGCTGTCTTTGTTAACAGGATTCCACTAGAAAAACAGTTATTGGCCTGCTGGATATCTATGGTTTTGAAGTGCTGGACACCAACAGGTACAACAGTTCCTGAGGCATGGGGTAGTCTGTTCTCATGCTGGTGGGGACGTGTGCTGAAGTCCTGCACGGCTTCTTGAGAGGACCCTTATCCCAGCAAGGCAACAGTCTGCAAAATCGGGGTGCCCTGGGTTAGCTGAGCCCCTGGTGAAGGCTTTAGCTTGGGTTGCTTCTCTGAGTTTAAGGTGTTGGTAGAGCAGTGTGGGAGGAAGGTATGGGTTTGATCTCTGGAAGTGGATTGTTTGACTTGAAAGCTGTAGGTAGTGGTGGGAAAAGTAAAACTGTTCATGAAACAAACAAAAGCTAATGTTCATTTAACCACTCTGAAGCTTTGAGCAGTTCTGCATTAATTACTGCAATGAGAAGCTCCAGCAGCTATTGATTGAGATGACCTTGAAAGCAGAGCAGGAGGAATATGAACTGGAAGGAATAGAGGTAACTAATTTTCCTCTGCCCTTTTCTCTTTGATCTGCCATTAGACTGACTGCTTTTGATCAGCCATGAGACATTCAGACATCCTGCTTCTTTCTTGGTTTAGTTTGTGGTGTTCACATGGGGAACGTACAGATAGAGACCTTCCTCTAAAACTCTTCTTCCTTTATTTCCTTCTCTCTTTTTCCAGTGGGAACCAATTCCATATTTTAACAACAAGATCATCTGCGACCTGGTTGAGCAGAAGCACAAAGGAATAATCTCCATCCTGGTAAGAACATGTGCTTTAAATGCCTGTCCAGGCCATACACTAATGGTCCGTAAATGTATTAATTATGTGATTGGTCTGCACTATTCTGAATCAAAAGAAATAAATCTTCTAAACAAAGCCCCAGAAGATCAAGGTAGAAGATCTGCCTGCTAGAGAGCTGTGGCTTTAGAGGAGGTCTTGACGCTTGAGAAGCCAGACCTAGGTTGGAGAAAGCTGAATTTGACTTAACTTGATTTATCATGACAGATCTACTGAAAATAGATAAATGAAGCTCTAAATTTAATGAGGAAATTGCTTCTATAAAATAGAACCCATCTCAAATTGTAACCAAGCTTTTTTTTAATGCAAAATCAAAGTTCTAGTGAATGTTAGTGAGGAGGGAGGGGTCTGAGAGCAGCATTTGACCCTGTGCCTGCTGTTCCAGGATGAAGAATGCTTACGACCTGGTGAAGCAACTGATCTAAGCTTCTTGGAAAAGCTGGAAGAGAAAGTAGGAGATCATGCCCACTTCGTGACGTATGCATTTACTCTCTGTACCCTATCCCAAGCGAAACTTTTATTCCCCCACTCTCCCCCATAAGGGGTAGGGAGGGAACAACTTGTGCTTTATAAAAGGAAACCAAGCAGCCCCTCCACTGCCTAACGCTGAGGTGCATGACCCGGGGCACTGGGGAGGTGGTGGTGGGGATTCCTGTCTCTTCACGAGTGTGCTGCTGACCTTTTGAGTCTGGTTTCATTCCACACTAGGGACTGATCCTGTAAAAGCTACGATGGCTTTGTCCCAGGAAGGTTAGATGGCTTTGGCCATCAGTGGCTTTGTCCCTCACTGACTCCAGGGAAAGCTGTAGGGACTGTGGAGAAGAGCCCCAGGCTGCCAGGGGTACAGAAATGCTCTTCAAGAATCCATCTTGGTACGAGGAGGGAAGCCAGCTGCTCCTGCTCGGGTCTCCCGGCCGAGTGGCGTCTCGGTCGGCGCTCAGCGCGCAGCGCTTTGGGGTTGGGTGTTGGTGGCAGACGAACGCGCTGGCACCGGGCTGTGCTGGCAGCTCCCAGCAGAAGCCTGCTGAAGGGCTTTGACAAGTCATCAATTCAGAGTCGTGCTGCTGAGTTGTCACCGTTTCTACAGCTCTGAAGTTCATCACAGCCAAGTGGAAAATTTGTAGCCAACTTCCTTGTCACCACAATGTGCCTTAATACTGTTCTGCCTGATTAAAAGCTTTAAATAGACGTGCTAGAGCTACTTAAATGGGATCTGTACTTGGTGATGCTCTTGGAAGGAAATTTTGATGTACTAATGTGCTGTTGTGACACACGACTCTGCTGTTAGTGACTGCTTACAAAGCTGAAACTGAAACTGTTAAGTTGCTCTTTTATTTTTTTCTTTTTTTTTTCCCCCCAAGAGCCCTTGCTTTCTACAATTTTCCTGCTATTCTTGAAAATTTTGATTCCTCCTTTGTATTTGGGTTTTTATCCGAGCTATTTTGCCCTAGAGCAATCCTCTCCTCCCCCCATTTCCACTTGGAACAGAGGAAGCTGGTGATCTTTTTCTCTTTTAGGTAATGAGAACGTATTTAAAGGAGTGTTACAGGAAGAATTCTTTGTACTTCTGGGAAGGGTGATCATTGACAAATGGCACTGTGTACTCACAGGTCTTTTTAGGGCTTTGTGGTAGCTGACTCCCATCCTCCAGCACTGAGTTCAGCTGTCCAGGATGGACAGACAGATGCTGCCAGTGTGATTAGGGGCCATAACTGCCTAGTCAGGGCCACGGTGATAGAACAGACATTAGACCCCCAGCTCTCCTACAGCTGCTTTTTGTGCAGGTGACTTTCTGCAAGCTAAGGAATCCTATTTGCTGCTTTTTTCTCTTGGTGGTTGGTTGGTTTTTCCCCCTGCAGTCGCAAGCTTGCAGACCAGAGAACAAGGAAATCGATTGACTGGGTGGATTTCCGCCTCCTCCACTACGCAGGAGAAGTCACTTACTGTGCTGTTGGTGAGTGGACAGAGTGCCAGCCTGGGAGCTCCCTGAGCTCTTATGCCACTGCAGTGGATAATAACTTGTAATTGATCTCATCAGGTCAAAATATCTGCCCTCTGAAGGTGCTGTTACTCGAAAGTCGTAAATGTGAATGTGGTGTGAGTGTTGAGGATGTAAATCTCCAGGTTTTGTGTTGAGGTGTGTAGCTTCTGAAAAGAATTAAGCCTCTTTTTTTCACTCTTTCAGGGTTTCTGGAGAAGAATAATGATCTCCTGTACAGAAACCTGAAAGAGGTGAGAAGAGAAAAGGCCCTTAAGTTACCTTGCTTGATGCAGAGATATCTTGCAGAAGACTGATTTAATCTCTGTAGCAAAACAAGAGCACATATTTCTCCTTAGCAATGTTCTTCAGGCACCTGCGTGCGCGTCCGTAGAGCTGTGCTGCTCGAGTTTGGGAGCAGCAGCCCTCTGACTAAGGCAGCATTTCACTTGCCCTGTTTCAGGTGCTGTGCAACTCTAAAAATGGCATCATGAGAGAGTGCTTCTTATTGTCAGAGCTTGACAACAGGAGGAGACCAGAGACTGTGAGTTTCATCTCTAGTCCGAACTGTGACTATAAACTCAACTTCCCAAGGCTTGATTTAGCCACCACTCCCATCCTTGGCTCTGAATTCCGTGGGGTTGTTTGTGGCTTTGCTGGTGTTAAGCCTCTGCTGGCTTCCTGGTAGCTGAGCAGTGATGTTGCTGAGACAGCAGCCACCAACGTGATGTATCCTAATGTTGCTATTAATGCAGCCTTCTAAGATGAGCCCTCTGCCCAGCATCCAGTCGGTAGTTTCTGAAGGGCTGCCTTGCATGTCCAGCTGTGTGGCAGGGGTTCAAATATTCCTGCTAAGCACTCTGGACAGTAACTTAGGATTTAATGACTCTGCAGAAGCTTTGGGGTACCAATGCATGTGTCAGCCTTTTACTTACTAAGATGGGTGCAGGGAATGAGTTGATTTCAATTCCTGTAGCTCCTGAGTTCCACGGCCAAGAAACTTCTTTTAATGTCTCTTAGGTTGCAACTCAGTTCAAAAACAGTCTGACGAGCCTCATTGAAATCCTGATGTCCAAGGAGCCTTCTTATGTCCGATGTATTAAACCCAACGAGAATAAGGAGCCTGGTAAGGCTGAAGATAAGAGATAAAAGAATGAAGTGAGGGAAGGTGTAGCTTGTAGCTGGGTGCAGTACATAAAATAAGAGGTAGATATGTATTTATATATAAGTTAAGCTGCCTTGGGTAAGTGCAGATTTGATCCCTTCCTCTCCTGTCCTGATCTGTGGACAAGCTTCAAGGCACAGCATTACCAGGGGATCTGTATGTCTTTACTCCAGGGAAGTTTGATGATTATCTGATCCGACATCAGGTGAAGTACCTGGGCCTGATGGAGCACCTGCGGGTGAGACGAGCCGGCTTCGCCTATCGGCGCAAGTACGAACTCTTCTTGCAGAGGTAAGTGGAGCTGCTCTGCCCTCTAGCCAGCTAACCCTGCCCTCCCACGAAGGCTTTGGAGCATGGTGTGTCTAAAAGTCGAGTCCTGGTGATGGCAGATGTGGAGGTGGCAGCAGACACTCCCCTGTGCCAAAGATGACCTTTGCACAGGTCTTATCTGTATCCATTTTGATTTGCTTTGGCATCTTCTGCCTTGAGTAAAGCAGTAGGAACGTGAGCGGGAGTGTTTCAGGAAACCTGGTTTCCTCCAACGTAGTCGTTTGTGTTGATATCTCACTGATCTTTCAGATACAAATCCCTCTGTCCAGCTACCTGGCCACACTGGCATGGGCCAGCAGCCGAGGGTGTGGAGAAGCTCATCAAGCATATTGGCTACAAGCCTGAGGAATACAAATTAGGAAGGTAAATCTCTCTGGCTGTGATCTCTGCTGCTCAGTTGGTCATAGCTGATCCTCTGTCCTGTCTGACTGCCAGCCACCCAGGTGGCCTTTCCCAGAGAGCTGCAAAACTTAGTGGTGTGAACACATCCCTTTAGCTTGGCTCTTGCTTGACCATGTGAACACGGGTGGACCTGCTTGGGTCTGACAGCTTCTGATTAGTGACCTCATTAACCAGTCCAAAGTAACCTCACCCCACAGGCACACGAGGGTGAGGAGACAGATGAATGTCCTGGCTGCATAAATTTCCTCTTTATTTTTACCTTCCTGATTCTATGGAAGCGTGACTGCAGCTGAATTTCTTCCATCTCTGGGCTAGGGGAGATGGGCTGCCTTGCTTCAGCTCCAGTCTCCCTGCTTGCTTGGGCAGCCAGAGGCAATTTATCTGTCTTAGGCTTGGGTTCTTAACTGCCTTTTGCAGCCACTCCCAAACCACAACCTTATCCTTCTAGCTAAGGTGTGGGGCGAGTCAGGGCTCTCTAATGTCACCTTCAGCCCGTGGCTCTCGGAATCCATGAATCCAGGAGAGTAGCTAAGACAAGGAGACCTGTTTTCACTGGACTTCAGCTTATCCCGAGCTCCACGGCTCCTGGGGAAACTTGCAGGCATTGAGAATTACAGGACTTGTAAAGGCAGAGGTCTCCACACTGCACCTTCCAGAACACTGGGGACTTTGTGCTGTAACTGGTGCTTTGCTTCGTTCCCTCTGCCTTTTGCCAAGCCCTCTGCACCCTTTTGGGGTGTGCTGGGTGGATGGTGAGGAGTGGTTGTGGAAGGAGGTGTAATTTGTCAGCACTACAGCTAGCTGGAGGACTCAGAGCCTCGTTAGGGCAGCTGAAATGATGTGAATAAGCTCTTTGTGGTCTCTTTCAGAACCAAAATCTTCATTCGGTTCCCAAAGACTCTGTTTGCTACTGAAGATGCGTTTGAGTTCCGAAAACACCTCTTGGGTATGGCTCCAGCTCCCTTCATCTATCCAGAGACTAAGCAGCAGAGCCTGGTGAACGGGGTCTCCGGGATCCCAGTTCACACAACAGACACACTGTAGTGAGAGCTGAGCCCCCTGCTCTGCCCAGCTCTGGAGTCCAAGGAAAGATTAGTCCCCTCTTTCTAGGGTGGGGAGGAACCACCAGCTCTCTTCTAGTTGCATATCTCCTCTAGAGCTCCTTGGCCCAGCTGGCACCTGGTGGTCCAGGTCTGGATGCACCGGGGCTGGGATACCCCGGTCTTATCCTAGTGTTGCCTGCTGGTGCCTGCTTGAAATGCACAAATGCTGCACGTTTCCCTGCGCAGGCTGCTTCTCGTCCTGTCGTTGTCTTGGCACCTTTGTTCCTCGAGACTCTCCTGTGCCTGGGCACGTGGTGCCTGACGGCTGGGAGCACAGCTCCTGGATGCTGTCATCCTGTAGATAGGAGCAATGTTTCTTGATGGCTTGTTGGTTTGGTTTTTTCCCAGTTTCAAGACTACAGGCCAAATATAAAGGATGCCTTGGGAAAAGAGAGTACGAGAAGAAGCGACAAGCAGGTACAGGCTCTGGAGCTGAGGGTTCTCTTCTTAAGGCTGGGCTCTGCAGCAGGAGTGGTAGCCTGGGGAGGTCACAAATCCGTGTTGCTATTGAGGCTGGGGCTGCGGGTGCTGGGGCTCTAGCTCCTCACACCCTGTGCTGCTCTGGGTGTCACCCAGGAGCAGCTCTGTGCAGTGGCAGCAGCCTCTGCTGTGCCCGTGGGGATGTTCCGGGGTACTGAGGGAATTGCTCGTTAACTGCTGAGGAAACAAATCCCTCTTATGAGAGCGGGCAGGCTGCTCAGCAAGGCTGCAGGCTCCCTGGGCAGCTTACGAGGCCAGCTGCTTGCTGGGTGCAGTCCATGGCTGCCATTGTGGTGAGCTCTGCTGTGCAGGTAGTGCTGGATTAGTTGTTATGGAGAAGAAAATGCTCTAAACTTCTTGCTCTAAGGATCAGCTGATGGCAAGAGCTGCAAGAGAGCCAGTTAGAACTTGTGCGGCGTGAGTTACTGGCCCAGGACTTCCTGATGCTAGTAGAAGCTGACTGTTTCTTGCAGCTATCAAGCTGGAGGCTTGTTGGCGAGGAGTGCTGGCACGGAAGGAGGCCAAGAAGAGGACGTGGGCTGTTCAGATAATCAGGAAGTAACTATCACTGTGTTCTGGTCACCAAGAGGGCTGTGGGTGGTGGGTCCTGCTCACGTCTGGTCCTCCACTGCCACTCCCTTAAACCCAGCTCCTGAAGGCTGCATCAGCAGTGAGCTGTTCTTCCTTTTTAACTCCAGAGTGCTGCATTTTGGCCAACAGAACTCTGGGGGGGATGGGGCGGGGGGAGTTGATGATTGGAGTATTATAAAGCTTAAGATTTCTGTTGCTGGAAGAGAGGGGCAGAGTGTACCTGAGTTAATGTCAGTGACCTGCTGGCCTGTTGTGTGCCCGCTGGGGCTTGCCTTTTGCTTCCCTTGAGGATAACGTGTTAAGTTCTGGTTTGCTATGTTCTGTAGATTCATAAATGGCTTCATCAATCGGAAGAAACCCCTTTGCCCAGAGAACAGGGAGTTTGTGCGGCTCGTGCAGTACAACTACTTGATGAAGCTCAGGGACCACATCCCAAAAAACGTCTTGGACAAGAGCTGGCTCCAGCCTCCTTCCATCCTGGAAGAGGTGAGGGTTGGGGAGCAGTGAAGGTGGCTTCTGTTCCATGGTCACCTGCGTGCCACACTTCACGGAGGAAAAGGGCGGTCTCCTGCTGGCTCGTCCTCTCTTCAGGTGTGATGGCAGAGCCTCTGGAGATCTGCTGTAGTTGGAGGAGGATGGAGTGGGAGGAAAGGTGCTGCTTTTTGTTTCCAGGGGAAAGGAGGGGGCTCGGTGCTCTTGTTTTAGGCAATAGAAAGGAAGATGCACTGACAGGAAAGTGAACTCCTGATCCCCGTTGGAAACAAAATTAATCCCACGATGTTCTAAGCCTGCAGCACATAGACCTGTAGCCTCTCATCTTGTCTGGGCCTTGGCAGGACAAGCAGCCTCAGTGCACGAATTGGACAAACTCCAATTGCTTCCAGCAGAACTCTCACTTGGAAACAGCTGATGACATTTGTTCTGGTCCCTTTGATCCTGCCCATAGCCTGGGACCAGAGCAGATCAGTCCCACCCTGGCTCTGCCTGGGCATTAACCCTGCTCTGGTACTAAAGCTCCTCAGCAGAAGGAGCTGGAGGAGCTCAGGTGAAGCTGTGACTAAATGGTAAAACCAGCTTGCACCAGGCAAGTATTTGTTGTGCTGCAACTCCTGCTATGTCCTAACTTCACTGCCTTTTCTTTCTCCTAATGTAGACATCAGAGATGCTACAGAAAATCTGCCTTAGGAACCTAGTGAGGAAATACTGCCGGGGTGTTACTGCTGAGAGGAAAGTGCAGGTAACTAAGATATGGAACACAAGTGTGTGAGTTAAAGACACTGTGCACGTGTGATCCCTGCTCTCTGATCTGCCTGAAGCAGAGTGCAGCTCTGGACCCACTGCTCCTCTGGCTGAGCAGACATTCCTCAGCCTGCAGTCAGGCTTTTGTTTCAGCAGCCCTTGCAAGGGGCTGTGAAGTTCTCCTACAGATGTAGCATTTAATCCTGGTGTTAAAACTGCACTTCATAGAATTAGAAAAGATCCATAAATAAAAATCTGGGACTGTTTCGTCCCCTCTGTATTTCCCCAAGTGACCTAAAGGTGTGGGAAGCTGTGCAGTGTGAGTCGGGTAGATGCTGCATGAGTGGAAGGATGGAGCTGTGGGGTAACGGTGCCTGTGGGAACTGCTGATCATACTGATGGAGAAACTCTCTGGAGGTTAAAGGTTGTTCCTTCTCGAAACAGTTACAGCAAAAAGTGGTAGCAAGTGCTGTTTTCAGAGGGAAGAAGGAGGGCTACCTGCAGAGCATAAACCAGCCTTTCGCGGAGACACGACTGAGTGAGTACACCCTGAACCCCTGGAGGCCTCGGCCGTGGGCTCCTTGCTCAGGAGAGTTGTTTGACAAAACAGCTTCAGCTTCTAAGAGAAGTTCCTCTCTGTCAGAGGCAGCATCACCTGCTGCATTTGGGCTCCAGCAATTGAATTCCCTTGCCCGGTCATGTCCAGTGGTGACCGATCTGTCTGAGGTTGCTCTCACTCTGGGGGTACCTGGAATCCCTCCTGGGACAGAGCCATAACCCCAAGCAGAATCCCTGATGGGCTGGGATGGATTTGGACATGCTCTGGCCTCGCTGTTGGGAGCGGGGGTGCTGCAGGGGAGCATCACCAGCTGTGGGGATCCAGTCTGAGGGACTGGAGCTTCTGGGGGAGAGGGAGGTGAATCTGGGGGGCCCGTGCAGTTGGTGTAAAGCGCGGGGGGAGGGGAAGGCAGTACCAGTTCCATTGGCAGGGCGGGGGGCTGGGTGGGATGTGGTGGCAGTGGGGTGTGGGTAGAACGCTGGGGTTGTTACAGGAAGCTCCCAGAAAGCTTCAGCCGGAGCATTACGCAGAAGGAAACGTGCTCTGGGTGGTTCTCGGCACAAGTCCTTTGTGCCAGGGCCTGAACCAAGAGCAGAGTCAGGACCAGCCAGTAATTCCCAGTGTGAATGACTTGTCAGACTGGAAGAATTGCTGAAATGGGTTTAGGAATAGCTGGGATGGAACACACCCAGTTTCAAAGGGGGCTTGCCCAGGGGACAAGCGTGAATGGGGTGAAGACAACGAATGCAGCTCGCTGGTGTTTTGCTGGTGGGAACTGTGGCTGCCTGGTATTTCTGCTTTGCTCCTCAGAAGAGAATGACATAAACCCCAAAGTACTGCAGCTCATCCACGGTGAGAAGATCAAGGTAAGGGAAGGATGGCTGGGGCACAGCAGGGAAGCTGGTTTGAGGGCTGGAGTGGGTTGGCCCCCGGGGCTGCCTTGCCCCACCACACAGGTATGGCTGCAGGTGATGAAGAGCAGCTTTTAAACTGGAGGCAGGTCTCAAAATCATAGAACTGTAGACTGATTTGGGTTGAAGGGACCTCTCAAGCTCATCCCATCCAACCCCCTGCAGGGAGCAGGGCCATCTGCAACCAGAGCAGGGTGCTCAGAGCCCCGGCCAC
>JANHFX010028012.1:0-19352 GCA_027560015.1 Chloroceryle amazona
TCATGTGCCACACTGGGGGGTGCAGGAAAGGGAAAGGTGGCACCTGCAGGGAGGAGCGGACAGGGCAGGTGACCCCAGACTGACCAGTGAGGGATTCCAGCTCATAGACATCATACTGGGTATAAAGCTGAGGGATCTGGAGGGTCTAGAGCTCTCTCTCTGGGGGCTCCTGGGCTCTTCTCCCCTCTTGTCCCGCTTTGCCAGCTTTGCTCATCTCCTCTTTCGGTTCCTTCCTCGGAGCACCCAGGAGGACTCTGTCTGTTGTGCCTTGGATCCCAATCGGTGTGTTCCTGAACCCGGTACCAGAACCAGCTCCTGAACACAGCTCCCGTCTGCTGCAGGGCCCAGGCTGGGACTCCCCTGGTGCCTGCTCCACAGCATCAGTGGTGACAGTGATGTGATTACCAGCAGGGGGTTGGGTTCCATACTGGTTTCTATATATTTGTATATATTCGATTTTTATTATTATTTTCATTTTCATTCAAGCTGTTCTAGTTTCCTTTTCTAATCACTAAGTCTCTCTCCCCTATTCCATTTCTCTTCTCCTGTGTGGAGGGAGGGGGCTTAACAGGGTGTCTGTTATTGGTCTAAGGGGCTGCCCTGACCCTAAACCGTGACACTGGGATACCCTCCTGCAAAGTGGAAGCTGCAGGACTTCCCTGCAGAAATTCAGTATAAAGTCCTAAGTTTGTAATTGAGCTACAGGCATGCCTTTTAGGAAAGTATGTCATTTTAAGGACTCTAAAAAAAAAAATAATTGATTTATGCTAATCCCTATTTAGTTGTTCCAGTGGGTAATAATTGCTCACTTAACATTAACTGGAATTCCTTAGGCCTGTGGTTCTCATGTTAGGTCTTGTTATGCTTCTGTTGGTAGTTTTCAAACTATTTTGAAGAAGTCAAACTTCAGATCCTTCTTGCAGCTCCTCTATAATATTTCTTGGCTTCCTAATTCTTAAAATGCTGGCAATGGACTCAGGTTCCAGTGAAGTGTCATGAAAAGCAAAACATTTCCCTGCTTTTTAATACATAGTTTCATTTAAATTCCATCTCCCTCTAAGCACGTTGAATATTCTGATGAAAAATACCAGAAGAGAAAAAAAAAAATCCCAGTTACCTTTCCTCAGTTGGGCAGTATAAAACTGTCCTACTTCTAACGTTCATTCTTATTTACATGTCTGAAGATCATACTAGCCTTCATAATCACAGTCATGTTATGAGCTTATTTTTCACTTGCTATTTCCCTTGAACTACAGTTCTTCTCAAAGTCATTGAATTACAGGATACTGCTTTTCTGTATTTGCATGTTTGACCTATATTCTTTGTTTGAATGAAACTAGCGCTTCAGCACCACAGTCTCTGCACAGAGCTGACCTATTCTTTTCATTTAGGATGCTGCCAGAATCTGTACTTTAGCTGCAGTGATTCTTTTGTATTCAGTTGAATAACAAAGGTATTGCATACTGTTGAGCCAAGAATAGAAACTCTGTGTCCCGCCATTTAAAATACCTCTGTTTAGAAATGTATAAATCAAACTTCCATTTGAAACCCATTTTATATTCGATCATCTGCAACTGGATGATGAACTAGATAATCTTATGGGGGTTTTTTCATTTTATTTTTCTTATAACTCTACACTTCTTTTTCACACAAAACTTGTTTTTAAAACAAAAGTCCTGCAGCATGATGTAAAATACCTTGTCAAAACCTGTTAGGTCAGTATAATTACCTTTATCACATAAACTTCTAATCTCCTTCAGTAATGGTATTTGTGTGACAAAATCTGTTCTCTGTAATTCCTACAGAATGGCATTAATTATGCTACCATACTCTTACTCATGGCAAACAGCATCCCTATCAGCGTTCCATCATTTGTGTGCAATCGATATCAGTCTATCCCTTTAGGTCACCCCTTTTAACCTTCTAAATATGTAATTAGCTTTTTGCCATTCTTTCGTCTTTCTGCATTACACCAGTATTTCTTAAAAATCAATGTCAATCTTCTCCCAAACTTTCTTGTTTTTTGAAGAAGCTCAAGGTCAGAGCTCTTCTAGTTCCTAGGGAATGCCGAGACCATCTGACCTATTCACACAGGTCCCCTTACTAGATTTTGAGGCCATTTGAGCAGCAGTTGTACTACACCTGGACACACACAGTGGGGAAAGGTGTTTCAGGGGAAAGTTTATACTTGATTGACTGTCATTTGGAGTAGTGGGTTAGTCTGTAACCTCTGTACCATCTTAAAATGGTCTTGGTGAGACTCTGTACAGTTGTGTCTTATGTCAACACTGGCACACAATTGGCCAGACAGAAGGGTAAAGAAGTCCTATTTCAGGTAACAAACTCTGTTTCTATTTCTGAAAAACAAAAGATAGCATCAATGCTTGTCTGGTAGATGTCAAACACCTCAGCTGAAAATATTATTTGCAACTTGTACATCTACCTCTTCAGTCTGGTCAGGCTGGTGAGCCATGGACATCTGCTCTCATAGGAAAAGAGGGAAAACATGCTGTCACAAAATGTATGCGTGTGCTTAGAGATCCTGGTCTAGGATTGTGCTTCACAGTAATGGTGTGTGGGCAGTAGGAGAGAGGAGTTTGCTTTACTTTTAATTGTAATAACTTTTGTGATGATTTGCAGCTCTTCATTTGATTGTTTGCTTTGACCCACTGCAGTGAGGAGCTTTGCTGTGATAAACTAAGATATTGTCACTGTTACCTGCAGTTTAAGATTGGTATGAAGTTTACGCTAAAAGACATCAGACAGCTGGTGAACATCTTTGACTCAACAGATAAGTTAGTAGGTAAAAACTAAACATCTACAGCACCAGGGCAGCAAATGACAGAAATGCACAACAATTTTTTTCTTACTGTTTTTATGAACCATATATATACTGGCTTCTCAATCTCCTATGGCCTAAGGAGCCCATGACTTGTTAATCCTTCAAGCAAGAATGTTTGCTAAGTAAAACAAATGCATTTCCAGGTGCAGAACAAAGAGTATGATTGACCAGCTAAGGGTTGGATGCTATGCTGTGAACTTCTGATTTTGCATAAAGTGTTAGCTTTACAGTGTCCAAGATTTAAATGTTCAGATCTTCAAATGTCCAGTATTCCTAAAGCACATGGGCTTAAATGATTATTTTAGTAAACTGATCCCCTTGAAGACAGCAGAAAAAAAGCCTTAGTCTGGTCAGCCAAGTTCCTATTGATTCCAAACTGGCATGTGGTATCAGCTCCTTCCTGCTGCTTGCATAATGCAGTTGTTAAAAAATAATATCTTGCTTTCTGTTTTATAATTTAGTTTGACTTCTCTGTGAGTCTTATCTAGCAAATATGTCCAAGATCAGCTTTTGTGTATGGAAAAAAAAAATAATTAAAATTTAGTCTACATGCAATTGGATATTATTTCATCTTTGACTTCAGTACGACTTCAAGATATCTGTGAAAGAAATGTGAGGGCCTTATGATACTGGTTTTGGCTGGATATATTGAAAGCAATAATATGCAAAGCTATCACTGTCACAATATTTAAACTGGTTGTATTATGCTCTAGCCCTCATCTGCCCATTTAATTCTGCTCTGGAACTGTGTATATTGTCTGGTTTGGGAGTATGTTCACTGTGACTACACTTGCCATGGGGTTTGCCAAGCTAAACAGAAATTGGCAAAAGCCTTCACCATTGTGTGTCCAAACCAAGCAGCCTGCTGGGGTAAGCACTCGGTTCTGATGTTATTTAGATGGTTTTTTTTTGCTTACAGATCTCATTAGGTGGGCTTTCAGTCTAAAACTAGTTATTTTTCTCAGACACATGGATAGATTTCTCTGGCCATGTAGCTGTAAGCTATTGTATGATCTGAATGACCTCAAAAAGAGAGTGGAAAGTGGAAGCAGCTGCATCGCACTTTCTTGTATTCCCACTTCCCACAGGCTTCACAATGTGCAGCTGCAGAACTAGGTCTGTATTTTGGCGCAGACTGTTTTCCATAACATTTTATTAGCATAATAAAATATATAGGAAGTCATGTTGTCAACTGGTTTTCACCTCTAACTAATGGGTATTTACTGCTACTGGCAGGATCTTCTTCTCGGTGTTCCAAAGGCAAGAAGCAAGGTACAAGATTTCCATTCCTAATGTGGGATTTAGTCATTATCTAGGCTTATTTCAGTTGCTAAAACTAGTTCCAGTTATGAGGCTGCAGAGTAACTGCTGGCCTCCTGCTGCTCCTCCAGAAAAGTGGAGGTCTCCTATATGGCCTGTGTTACATCTCCCAAGAGGACCTCCTCAGGAGGTGACCAGCATTATTAGACACTCTTATGGTTAGACAACTGGACCATGCTCTTGGTGCCTTTTACCCAAACATCCCTGCCCAGTGGCTGCTTAACCCTGAAGGTTTCTAGACACCTTTGGGTCTCCTCTTCTACTCCACCTGCAATGCTGCCTGCCTACCTGAGCCTCAGTGGACACCCAAACTAGACAGGGAAGCATACAAATTCCTTTGAAGTGAGCCTGCCTTGCACACTGCCAAAACTGTGTCACTCCCAAGTGGTATTTATGGATATGATATTTTTAATGAACCTCTTAATATTGTGGTTGTAGCGCTCAGCCGGGAGGTGGAGACATGGGGGAGACTTGCTCCTCATCCTGGGGGACTTCAGGCTCATGCTTGCTTTCTTGCAGCAAAGCGCTGTAACCATGGGGCAGAGTGAAGCCTCCTGGTGAAACCCAAGAGGGAGTAAGCCTCAGCAACCTCGTGAGGATTTAGCTGTGGAGAGATAGGATGAAGTGGAATGGGGACCCAGCATTCTCACCACTGTTTAGAAGTCTTAGTTATTCCTGCCGAGTGGCCTGTCTCAAGTTTTGGAAAGAGCTCAGGTATCTGACTCTGGATTTCATTCTGGAAGTTGGCCTAAAAGTTAGGTGTTGCCACCTTTAAATTCTTTACTGGACTTAACCTAAAAGGAATAAGAAAAAAAGACAAAAATCTGAACAGTTCTTCTATACTTCTAATGATCTCATAGATATTTTTGCAATTGTTCACCCTGTAATGTTGATGGGTAAATGTTGGTGCTGACAGCTTTTGTGATTTTGGCCAAAGTCTTTTGAAATATATGAATATTGATAACAACCTGGGAGGTGGATAAATACCAGTATGCACTAAATTTCCATAAATAAATAATAAGATTTCTTTAGCTGTTATAAAAACTTTGAGAATTTGTCTTCAGTGGAAAGCTGAGATCCAGAAGACAAATATGACTCCAAGTGTAACAAATGACCAACATTCCTAATTTCAGCTAATATAACTCTGAGCCCTGGCATAATCTTTTGATTGAATTGTAGCTGCAGAACTGAACTGGCTGAGTTATAGGAAAGTCTACTGAGCACTAGAGGTGGTAAATGGATGCTGTGGGTATCAGAAGGATCAGTCTGGAAAACAATAAATCTCTCAGGTCATTCCAAAATGGATCAATTGCTAATTCACCTGGCATTACTTAATCTGAGGTAAACCACTCTCTAGAACTTTTACAAAAAGTCTATTTTTTTTTTAAGGTTAACAGGTGCATTAATTGTTTGAACTCGGAGGGAATGTTCCAGGGTGATTTTGCAAGGATCTAGAGTCCACAGAAAAGTTTTCTTCTTTTTCCCCACGCTCTATTTTACATCATTTTGGTTTCATACGTCTTTCTACTGAAGAAGAATTGTGTTCTCTGGAGCATATACAGACACTGTGATATCAAATACAGTGCACCAGGTTGTAGTAGTGTTGTTAGAACCAAGAATGTTGTCAATAGCTGCTGAGGACTGCACAGTTTTTAAATTATAAAAATATTAGTAAAACCCTCTAGTCCTTATGCAGTCAAGTAGTAGGAGCAGATTAAAACATGGTCTTTTAGCAAAGCCATTTCTCAAAGCAAGGGTGTTAATGGATACAAATGTAATAACCAAGAGCTTATTTTAAGTTTTTAATAAATCACATGCTTTAAGTAGGCAGTGCTGTTTTGAAAGGGTTACGGTTAAGAAAAAATCCTTAAGCAAACATCAAATGTATGAGGGGGAAAAAAATCTGAATGTCTCTATTAGCTGTTCATTTAATCCCAAAATTAAAATTGACTCCACTGAAGAAAAGCTTTAAAAATTATCCCCATTAACCCAATTAGCTTCTCTACAGATTTTAAATTTTATTGTAAAAGTGTTTTTAACTGGGAAGTGCCAGATTAAATGACTTTTTATTTTAACAAACGTATATATGTTTAAATCTTAACTTGGTTTTATTCAGTAAAGCTCTTTTCATGGTTGATGTGACAACTTTTAAATATTGCGGCACAGAAGCATTTCAGAATTCTGACAAGGTGGGCTCAAGTCAAATGTTCCTCTTCAAGGCTGCAGTTAGGAGTGTTAAGCATTAAAATCCCGTTTATCCAATAGCTGATTGGTGGGCTGTATCTGCATTGCACTGAGAAACCTGGGCCCAAATGGATCCCCTTCCAGAAATCTGCACCTGTGGATAAAAAGCAGATTTCTAGAAAAGTGGAGGTGTTGAGCACGAGCACCAGTTCACTTCAATTTCAGGTTCCTCTCTGGAAGGTGTTGTACAAAGAGATTTTCATGGCCCCCGTGGGACTGCAGGAAGGAAGATGCCTGTGCTGAGTCAGGGGAAAACCTTGCTCTCAATTAAGTTGTGTGCTTGTGTTTCCTTTCCCTGGGGTATGGGAGGCTGCAGAGCTCCTCTGTTGCAGCTGCGTGAGCACATCTGTGCTGACATTGGTCTAGATGAGGCAGAGGCTGGATTTAGGTGCAAAAGGTCAGGTAAGGTGTTTGTGCTGATGCAGGCACTTCTGACTGTGTAATCAGAGCAGATCCAACAGCCCACCCATGCAGAGGCAACCCTGATGCCTGCTGTGACCCTCTTGTGGGACTGTGCTCCCTGCATGGGGAGGAACAGGATGCCAAATACATGGGCCTGGGTGGCAGTGGAGAGCTGTGAGGCTGTCTTTCCCTCTCCCTTCTGAAAGGTCCTGGATGAGAGGCAGCAGTTTCACAAGAAGTGGTGGAGGAACTGTGTTTCAGAGCAGGAACATCTGAGCTGTCTGCACAGAGGCTGTGGAGGGGGACATTGAGGGCAGCTTGGAAAGGGTGAACCCCTCCAGACTCTCCCACCAGGAATTCTGTGTCTGAAACAGGAGCAAAGACCTTTGATTTAGATGTCTTTTTGTCAACAGTGACTCGGGTACCATGTCTAGGTAGTCATGCCTGCAGATGTCTAAAGCTGGTGTCCCTCTTGTTAGTCCCCTAAGATTTCCTTCTATGGTCAATGAAGAGAGAGTACCACACCTCTGAATCAATTTACCAAACCTTTTTAAGACACCCGTTTCAAGGATTAAGTGATTCCCCTCGAGAAGACTATTTCTCTTGCTAGTCTGTAAGAATAGTTTGGAGTTACTGTTAAACGCCTGCGTGAACCATTGTGTGCCTAAACCAATGGGGCATGTGGATCTTAATGCCCAGACTTCCCGCAGGAGCAGTGTCACTCCTCAAAAGTTGTTCCAGATCATGAGGTACTCTGCAGCCTTCAGTTTAGTGGTGAATATGTTTAGCATGCTCCTCACCCGTGACCTGCAAACCTGAGCCTGAAAACCACTGGTGTACCTAATACATACTAGCTAGATCTTGTAGAACCAGTATCATTCCATAATATGTACAAACTCATCCAGTACTGTGTGCTAAAGCTACTGGATTTTATATCCACTCATTGCTTTATGTGTTCAAAGTTTAAAGCGAGAGTCTGTGTTAATGTTTAAAAACTAAAAAGGAATAATGATACCTTAACATACTATTTTAATCCAATCTTTTTGCATTTTGAAGTGAATATGCAGCATAGCATATTGTGATGTTAATTTTATAGAACTGTAGCTTCCAGACTTTAGTGAGTAGAGTTTCCACTTATACAATGCAACTACAGGTAAGAAAGGTAACTTTTAAGTCTTTGACTTGTAAATCCATTGATGTGCCATTGAAATAGTATGATTAATAACGTTTCTTTCTGATGATCAACAAACTGATGTTTTTATAAACCATTATGTGATGTTTATGTGTGGTTTTTGCTCTGTTATTTGTTAATAGAAGTGGCAGAAGGGAATAGGACTATTGACTTGCAGCCATTGCTTCATGGGCTCTCATCCAGCAGTTAGCAATAGTGCTTATGTGGAGCTATCTAGAAAAGCTGGCACCTGACAGAACTGGCAGTAATCTGATTTTTTAACAGAATGGCTGATATTTTAAAACATCATTTTTTTTTCTTCTTTTTTTTTTTTCCCTGACAAGCTTTTTAATTTTTTCTATGAAGCAAAAATAATGAAGAGAGATGTTTGGGACACCTCAATACATTGTCATTTCCAGACAAAATATATCTCCTGGACTGATGAAAATATTTATTATTTTGTCAAAGCATTTCTGCAACTAGCCTGCTTAAGGGATAATATCTCAAGCATCAGGGAATCGGGACAATTTTGCTACAGCCTCCTGAGCTGCTTGAGCAAACTACTAAATACCCCTCCAGTCAGCACATCTATCTGGGCTGGTTCTTGAACATACTCTCTGGCCCAATGGGTATTTTTTGATCTGAAGAAGAAAACACTGCACAAGAGGGAGGAAGAGATGTGTAGAGCAAGACACTTAGCACAATAGGAACAGACCCATAGGGTGGGCCCTGTGTCCTTGGTCCAGGGGTGTCACCTGAGACTAGAGTTAGTCTGGTTCTGAGGTCTGTGTGCCCAACAGAGTAAACAACAACAACAAAACCACCAACAAAACAGAACAATAGCATTTAGGAAGTAAAATATTTTTAAAAACAGAGGATAAATATTTTTGTCTTATCCTAAATTATGTATCTTACTTTGGTCTCATTCAGATAAATGGTTTATTTCATTACCCTATCTCTCTATTCATCTGTTTGTCAGTCTGCCAAATAAGTTTAGCCTATGAACTTTTTCAACTAAATCATCCCCAGTGATGGAAACAAAGATACTTTCTTCCCAAAGTAATTTTTTATTTCTTGAAAGCTCTTGGCCAAATACTTGAATTAATTCTACTGAGGGACAAGGCTTCAGCTTGAGTTCTAAAGCTTTTTTCTCCATTTTACCTCTTTGGACAGGCAACAGGAACAATTATTTTTTTTTTTTTAATTAACACCATTGTGGCCATTGAGAGTTAATATTGAGGAGAAACACAAGGTAATCTGGGAGAAGCAGCTAGAAATATTAAGGAATACACAATTTTTATGTCAAGTTTTATAACTTGACATAAATCCATGGTAACATGAATATTATTATTTCAGTACATTTAATCTATCCATTAAAACTCTACTTGAAACAGATAGACAATGGAGTGTTTAAGGCAAGGACAGATTGCTGAGCCTTCCCACACTTCATATTCTGCACCTGAACATATGTCCTCCTTGAAATGCTTTTGTGACCACGCTACTGAAAATCCCACCTATCAGTGTCTTAGTCTCCTCGCCCAATGCAAGTTGAAGACTGAAAGTGTAGAGATAAATATTTTAACATCTAACATCGTGCTAGAGTAGTCACATTTCACATCAAAACATCTCTATACCTATTGACAGTCCCAAAGTTGTCCAATAAGGCCAATGAGACAGCATTTAAGAACCAGAAATGTTTCTGCCACAGAAGTGTCCCTGCTCAGTAAGTCTAGTACAATATTCAATTCCACCATTAGTGATTACCCATCTGCAGGTCAGAGTGAAGCAATGAAGCACAAGAAAGCAAGAATCATTAACCTTAATACCAACAACAAGAGAAAGTAGCTTTGAAATATCCTTGGTGGTTGTTTTTTAACAGAAAGCCACC
Organism: Chloroceryle amazona; assembly: GCA_027560015.1. Lineage (NCBI taxonomy): Eukaryota > Metazoa > Chordata > Aves > Coraciiformes > Cerylidae > Chloroceryle > Chloroceryle amazona. Next base: position 9,868 of record JANHFX010028012.1, read on the forward strand.
ATCAAGAAAACATTGCAGTTGGTCTTTCTTGGTTAAAATAATGTCATTGATTGTTTTGTATTTTAAGCAGAGTTTAAATATTTGGGGTTTTATTAAGATCACCTTACCATTTGTAAATTAAGGTAATTCCCAAGTTGCAGTTGCAGAGCAGAACACTGGATGAATGTTGCATCATTGTACTCTTTTAGAGTGCCTCCCACCAACCCTGATAGGGAGTTCTCTGTTGTTTCGCTAGCATAGAACCTACAGCAGATAGGGTTGCACATGTTCTCTGGTCCTCCACTGTATTGAAAAGCTCAGTCTTCACAGGTTTAAAATAGAATCACGTACATTACTAACAGCTGGTAAGCATTAAATAAAGTGTGAAACTTCCTTGTAAAATATGCCATGCATCATGCTAGAGCTTAATTAGATACAAAATGTATCTTTGAACTTCAGTCCAGTCCTTCAGCTCTGGCCCTCGAGGGAATGCCAGGGCAGTTTTCAAGACTGTAACCTCATGGTTATCTGAAGAAGTCATGTGGGGCAGCACAGGTCTATAGAGCTAAACCTTTGGTGCTGGTGAGTTGCTGTCCATACCACAGGTGCTTTAATTCAGACTAGCTCTAGTTCAGTCTATTAGTGGTTGTAACATTTTAGGTGTACTCCTGGAGTGGAAATTCAACTTCTAGTTTTCCCCGAGAGTAATCCAGTCCCTGTGCCACGAGACTGCTCTGTTACATTAACCAAAGCACATAGTAAGTAGGGACAACTAGGAGCTATACTTCAAAAACGTGTTCAAGATCCAAGCTGAAATGTTAATGTGAACTCCCACACAAAGTGCCATATGGATGTAAAAAGTCATATGTGAATCTTGAGCAGCAGCTCAATTACATCTTATTCATGTAAAAGTCAAGCAGGAAAAAACCCAGCCATGACCATTCCTTTTCTCACAGACATTTAATTAAAATGATTACTTAATTAATTTAATCAATGTAAAATTATTAGGAAAAAGTTGCAGATATATTTCTTCTAAATATGTAACTTCTTAATAATATTTTTTTTTCTAAAGCTTTTTCACTCTTAAATACTTCTGGAATCATATAATTCTTTCAGTTGGAAAAGACCTTTTAAGATCATCAAGTCCAACCATTAACCTGCCACTACCCGATCACCACTAAACCATGTTCCTAAGCACCTCATTGACATGTCTCTTAAATACCTCCAGGGACGGTGACTTCACCACCTTTCTGGGCAGCCTGTTCCAATGCTTAACAACCCTTTCAGTGATTAAGTTTTTCCTAATGTTCAGCCTCAACCTCACCTGGTGCAACTTGAGGCCATTTCCTCTTATCATTTATTACCTGGGAGAAGAGACCAATCCCCACCTCTCTACAGCCTCCTTTCAGGTAGTTGCGGAGAGTGAGAAGGTCTCTCCTGAACCTCCTTTTCTCCAATCTAAACATTCCCCCTTCCCTTAGCTGTTGCTCATCATAAGCCTTAGTGTCTAGACCTCTCACCAGCTTCACTGCCCTTCTCTGGACACACTCCAGCACCTCAGTGTCTTTCTTGAAGTGAGGGACCCAAAACTGAACATGGTATTTGAGATGCGGCCTCACCAGTGCCAAGTACAGGGGGATGATCACATCCTTAGTCCTGCTGGACACACCATTTCTGATACAAGCCAGGATGCTGCTGGCCTTCTTGGCTACCTGGATACATTTCTGGCCCATAATCAGCCATCAACCAACAACCCCAAGTCCTTTTCTTCCAGGCAGCTTTCAAGCCACTCTTCTCCAAGCTTGTAGTGTTGCATGGGGTTGTTGTGACCCAAATGCAGGACCTGGCACTTGGCCTTGTTGAACTTCATACCACTGGCCTCAGCCCATCAATCCGGCCTGTCCAGATCCCTCTGAAAATCTTTCCTACCCTCAAGCAGTTCTATGCTCCTGCCCAGCTTCATATTGCCAGCAAACTTACTGAGGGTGTCCTCAATCCCCTCATCCAGATCATTGATCAAGATATTAAACAGAACTGGCCCCAGTACTAGGCCCTGAGGAACGCCACTTGTGACCAGTCACTTAACTTCATTCACCACCACTCTTCAGGCCCAGCCATCCAGATGGTTTTTCAGCCAGCAAAGCATATGCCTATCCAAGCCATGAGCAGCCGGTTTCTCCAGAAGGATGCTGGGAGAAACAGTGCCAAAGGCTTTACTAAAGTCTGGATAGACAACATTCACAGCCTTTCCCTCAGCCATTAAGCAGGTCACTTTATCACAGGAGATCAGGTTAGTCAAGCAGGACCTGCCTTTCACAATCACCTGGTTGTCCTGTACTTGTCACATGATGGCACTCAAGATGACCTGCTCCATAACCTTCCCCAAGGTCAAACTGTTAGTCCTTTAGTTCTCTGGATCCTCCTTCGGGCCCTTCTTGTAGATGGGTGTCACATTAGCTAACCTCCAGTCCACTGGGATCTCCCCAGTTAGCCAGGACTGCTGGTAAATGATGGCAAGTGGCTTGGTGAGCATTTGCATCAGCTCCCTCAGCACCCTGGGGTGGATCCCATCCAGCCCCATAGACTTGTGTGCGTATAAGTGTAGTAGCAGATCACACACCACTTCCCCTTGGATTAGAGGGGCTTCATTCTACTCCCTGTTGCTGTCTTCTGGCTCAGTGGGCTAGGTACTTGGAGAACAACTGGTCTTACTATTGAAGGCTGCAGCAAAGAAGGCATTAAGCACCTCAGCCTTTTCCTCGTTCTTTGTCACTATGTTTGTCACTATGCTGCCAGTAAAGAGAGAGATTCTCCATCTCTTGTCGCTGATGTATTTATAGAAACATTTGCTATTGTCTTTTATAGTGGTGGCCAGTTTAAGTTGGCACACAGCTGATCTAACTCTTAAGACCATTTGGAATATTTGTCAACACTTTACTTTGAAGAGGGAAAGGGAAGAGGAAGGAATCCTTAGTGCTGGAATATTACCTACCACCCAAGCAGACATTACAAGTAGTAAAACTAGGCATAAACCAGTGGTGTGTGCTCTTAGAATGTGAGCCTGACTTGCTGTCTTTGCTGTCTACATCTTCCAGTGTGCCAGGGGTGGATATACCTTGCCTCACTTCAGTCATTGACAATGCAGGCATTTACATCTGAGCCAGTTGTCTAGACTCTTTTTATAGTCTATGAAGAGAAAAAGACACTTCTAAGGCATGATTTACATGTTCTATTTAGACATCTATGGTAATATCAGATGACTCACCGCCTGGAAAGTAGCTATTTCTTTCCATTTCCATATTTTGCATTTACACAGGGAGCCTAGAGGAATCTTTTAAATACAGGAGTTTACATTTAAGATGTTTGAGATTCTATCTTGAAGACTTGTGTATTTTGTCAAAGAAAATTTACCTCTGTTTTTAATGTGTTCTAAGAACCTAGCAATATATTTAAATGATTCTTAAAGAACAGTTTCAAGAGCAACAGCTAGGAGGACATATTTACCTGCTTACTCTGAGGTTATGAGTCTGAGCATATGAGGTGACACCATAATCTACTTAACATCATTCTTGTGAGTTTACAGAGAATAACCTCAGGCCAAATTTGGAGCTGGACATATATCTACTGTATGAATGCCATGGTTTTAGAGGAATTCTCAGAGCCTTTTCAAAATGCTCTCCCTGCCCAGTGCTTCTTGAGAGCGGGTTCTCAATATTTGCAATGTTTAAATTTACAATTGCTTTTAGGCTAAGCATTTTACTATTTCAAGCGAGTCTTCATTCATGATTTTGGTGATTCCTAGAGCTGCAATTCTATCGCTTCTGCAACAAGACGTGAAAAAAAAAATGTTTGGCTTTGCAGTGCAGTGCCTTGAACTCTAGACGATGGATTAATGGTTTGTTTTCTGTCTGTCTAATAGGCAGTATTAAAAGTAGAATCGAGTTTACCTTATATCAAGACTTAAGTATGCTTTTTATCTAGGGAGTATGCAGGTCATTTTGCACACTTACTTTAGAAAACAGTCTTCTGACGAATTCTGCTGTCCACAAAACTGATGGAAATACCAGACTTGAAGATTAGCTATTTCCATGCATTGCTAACCTCAGAGGATTTTGATTTTGCCAACAGCCTACAAAGTGGCTGGAGCAAGGCGGAGCATGATCAGCTCCACTTGTCGTTTGGCAAATGACATTGTATGCAAATACCTTCTTTGAAAGGATAAATAAATGCGCTTTTTTTAATGTAAAATAGCTGTGTCTATCTACTGTCATTTAAGAGGAAAGGTTATGGCTTACATGTTGAACAGGTAATGTGACTTTCTGATTTATAAACCTTTTTTTGTACTTCACCTGAAAGATGTCAGCATTTCAAAGGCTGGTGAAGTAATCACTATATATAGCTTTTTATCAGTTTTTTTAAAGTGGCTTAGAATGAAAGGCACTGTTAAACATGGTTTCATTTTTCCTTTAGTGAAGGACAAAATGAAAGACTAAGGTTTTAGAAGCTGCAAAACTTAGCAGCCGTATAGATACTTTATTAAATATAGAAATAAAAACTACACAGTCATTATGCTGGAGGACATGTTAGTGGAGACTGTCCCCATTATAAAGGTATAACAATCCATAACTCCCTTTGTGGGTGTTGTAATTTTTAGTTAATTAGGATTGAGTCTCTCTTCTATTTAGCAAATATTATGTTGCTTCACAACTGTCTCTGCTGACTTCAGTGTTCTGACTTGTGTGGGAGATGAATTTGCAGCCTCATCATCCACTTGTATTTTGAAAACACTGTATTTGATTCATAAATATACTATATCCTTCACTTAAATTTAGTGTGAGTCCACCATTTCTAACTTCCAGATGGATCTCCTTCAGATTTCAATCACATCAAGAGACATATTCTTACACTGTGCATTGAGAAAATTGATCAAGTTTGATGACAGTGTTCAGAACAGATGTGTCACTGTCATCCACTAGCACTGTTCAGAAAAAGGAGGTGTAAGAGAATATGACACAGACTTCCACCAGTATATAAGTGAGGGCTAAGAGCCCTGCCCTGCTTCTATGAGTTTGGTAGCCTGTGCTCAAGGCCAGCTCTGACATGGTATGGTGATATGACCCTGGGTCAGACTACCGAGGAGATAGCTTCGTGAGAAAGTTGTGAGAAACCTCATTTGGGCTCCCCAGCATCACTGGGTTTTTTTTTTTTTTTTACCTCTAACACTCCTCCTTTCCATGCCTGTGCCTTGCCACGTACCTTTCTGATGACAAACCTGATCCTCCATCTCGACTTCCTGGCTTGACCTCAGACTTGCCTCACCACTGCAATTTGTCTAGCCATCACTGGGATGTGGTGACCCTGACTGCTGCCACCCAACCTACTCTGCTGCGTAGTTTGGCTGCTGTGTCTCTTGTGGAGGACACTGTTTGTGCCTGCTGTATTGCCCCTTCATTCAGCTCCCAGTTTGCCCTGTGCTGCAGCACAGCCAGCTCCCAGTGCCTCCTGAACATAGATACTAAAAAACCCATTTACAGAACTGTGTTCTTGTGCTGCTTCTTCCGGCAGAGGGATGGTTTCCAACTGCTAAAATCTTCTAACATATTGGAGTTTGTTAGACACATTTGAAAATTAGATACTAAAAATATTCTGATTCTGAAAATATCTTCCCTGGAAACTGTGCTACCTTTCCTACATGGTGGCTATCCTTCTTTTTATAGTTTAAGCTTTGACATCTCCTGTTCACTGCTGAAAAGTTTATTTGAAATAAGTCACAGTTGGGGCCTTCCAAAGGTATGTTCTATTTTACAGATGGTTGCACACCTTCTTTGGCCTCCAGATAATGCTTTTTGTCATAGTTACTACTGTGAAATGCCTTTTCTTCCCGTTTTTATTTTTTCACCACACAATAAATTTTGTAAAGAACTATTAGCCTTAGAGAAGTGCACACAAAACACACAAGTGTCGAGTTCTTTTTTTAGTGATTATGTTTTCTTGAAAAATTCCAACACTCATATTCTGAAACATAACTCAGAACCCAGTATCCACTATCACTTCAGTGGAAATCACTGACTTCAGGGCTCTGTATTCCTTGATGGCTGTTAATCAGCAGACCTTTGCCTAAAAGTGATTAACCAAGTGGTTTTATTGCCTCAGTAGGTTTAATTCTTGTGTGTGAATAATTCCGTAAGTCACATTTCTATCACTTGAATAGCAATAAAAAAAAACATCCAGAACTAAGAGTGTCTTACTTGGCACTCTTTCAAAGTTATGAAAAATCAGTCCCATTTGAATGTCATTAAAAACTGGTACTAGTACTGGTGAATGCAGTTATGGAACAGTGCCATTGGAACAAGAGCTGCTCTGCCAAAATCATTGCTTGGACACACAGAGCTTCAACATTTTCTGTGCAGGAGAAAGGAAGGAACAGAGGTGGACTGATACATTTGGTTTTGCTTGGCTTTAAAGAGACATTTATAGCCAGCATTTATTCTAAGCAGTAATTAAAATTAAAGCTTCTCAGGCCATGTCTCTCTGGTCCTGACATTTCAGTATGGCTTTCAGTCCATGCCAGTCTACTAACATGCAAGATGTTTCCTGTGAGAATCAGGACTTCTCACTTGGAGAAGAGTCATTTAAGAGCTCCTTTATGACAGCTTGGTCTCCAGAGTTGTATTTCTTCTCTCCTGAGTCAGTTGTGCAGGTAATAGTTGTCCCCAGTCCTGACATTAGTCTTCTGTACAACCTGATATTAGCCGTTGTTGGGCTCGAGCCAGAATGAATCCTACTCAAAGAATGATGGATGTGTTTTGCCTCTCTTTTGTGTCACATATCTTCACCAAACATGACCATTTTCATGTGAAGCCCATTCTTTCCTTTCCTCCACCCTCACCCCCAATTTATTTTCTCTTGCTGGCATTTATTCAAAACACAGCACACGGTTCTTTGATTATACATTTATTTATCATACTCTCACCTAAGAATCACTGTGCTACTCACTGTAAACACACGTAATAAGACATAGTCCCCATGCCCCAAGAACTGTGGGCTGGAAAATACGTGGCTGGAAGAGATAGGGCAAGGCAACAGATTGAATTCAGGTTGGTGGCCAAACTGAAAATTAAAGCCTTCATTGTCCTGATCTTTTGACCTCAGGCTGCATGTCCATCTGCAAGATGTACACAGAAGTTTGAGCATCAGCTGTGCCCTCACAACATCAGTTGATTTTGCTTTGTTGAACTTTCTGTTAAGCTGTTGGAGCTGCAGAGTTTAAATGAATTGGCCTACTCAGCACTACAGGTAGCTCATGTAGGCTCATTTTACTGACAGGGGTTAAGGAGGACCTCTGATTTAGGATGGAATTTTGCTCAAACATCAGGATTTAACCCATGAGAGTGTATTCCAGAATTCCATGATAAAGTCATTGAAATCACAGTTCATCTGTGTCTTTTTTTTTTTTTTAATTGAAGGTTTTGAGATAAAAGCAAATGCAAACATGAGTTAATAGATTCTGCCTAAGACCTGGCCAGCTTCCCAGTGCCATTTTCCATTAGTAAAAGATTGTCTCCTTAAGAAGTTACAGGATTGAAAGACTCAGATATAGTCAGACTCCTGAGTCTGGCCTGAGGCAGACCTTTAACACAGAAATCCAAGCAGTACCGTATAACAAAGATGATAATAGAAGCACTGGTTGGGTATATTAGAGCGTGCTTGGGTTCTTCCTCCTTCCAGCACTGACGTTCAAAGTAAGCAAGACAACTCTGGGCCAAGCAAAGAAAAATATTATTTTTTAGGACTAGGGGAGGGATTGTCCCCCTGTACTCGGCACTGGTGAGGCTGCACCTTCAATACTGTGTTCAGTTTGGGGCTTCTCACTACAAGAAAGACATTGAGGTGCTGGAACGTGTCCAAAGAAGAGCGACAAAGCTGGTGAAAGGTCTAGAGGACAAGTCCTACAAGGATGAGCTGAGGGAACTGGAGTTATTTAGCCTGGATAAAAGGAGGCTTAGGGGAGCTCTCTGTAGCTACCTGAAGGAAGGTTATAGTGAAGTGCAGCCCAGTCTCTTCTCCCAAGTTACAAATGATAGGACAAGAAGAAATAGTCTCAAGTTGCATCACAGTAGGTTTAGATTGGATATTAGGAAAAAGTTATTCACCAAAAGGGTTGTCAAGTATTGGAATAGGCTGTCCAGGGAAGTGACTGAGTGACCATTCCTGGGGGCATTTAAAAGATGTGTAGATGTGGCATTTAGGGACATGGTTTAGGGGTGGAATTTGCTATGCTGGGGCATTTAGGGACATGGTTTAGGGGTGGACTTGGCTCTGCTGTGTTAATGATTGGACTTGATGATCTTAAAGATCTTTTCCAACCTGAACGATTCTATGATTCTATTAAGAAAAGTAGTTCAGTCTGATATGGGAAGATGGAAACTCTCTGGTTGGTGTCAGGAGCCTTCACAACCGGCTGTTCTGCTCAGAACGTGGAGCTTGGAGCCCTCTCCTACTGCAGGGGTCTGGGGCTGAGCCGAGCCGTGCCGAGCCGAGCCGATCGGAGCTCCGCGCCGCGGGTGCAGTTGCGGGCAGCGTCCTCGAGGTGGAACCTTCTCACCGAGGCTGCGGCGGGCGCTCCCGGGCGGGCGGGCCCGGGCGATCTCTCCCGGGCGGGAGATGCCGGCCCGGCCCGGGCGCTCCCGCCCGGCGGCGCGTGGCTCTGCGGGGCCTGGAACGGGACATCCCGAACAGAGCATTCCTGTGCAAACGGGGGATGGCCCTGGGGTGGGAAGCGCCTTTGAGGAAAGGAGCAAACTTCCAGACTGTTCCAGTAAAATACTCCTGACCGTGTCCTTTACCCTCTAGGGTAGCCCTGGCTCCGCGCTGCCGAAACCTCCCTGGTGCCTGGGAATAAACGGGAACTTCTCCGCCGGGCATCCGAGCTGCGAGCTCAAACCGGGGATAGGACAAAAAGCGTCGGGAAACCTTCCATGTGTCACCGATCCGATGAGGGAGGACACGACTCCGCCGCCCGCGGAAAGCGGGATGGGGATGGAGTCCCCGCACCACGGGGTGAGGACGCATTAAACACTCCCGGCCCCTGCTGGTGTCCGTCTCCTTGCCCCCCTCCTTGCTCCCGCTCCCCTAGCGCGACCGCCTAAGCCCTCATTGGCTTCCTCCGAGCAGAAATCCCGCGGCAAACAATTGTCCGGCCCCGCGCCCCGGGCGGGTAAGACGATGTCGGCCGAGGGCTACTCCACTGGAGGGTCCAGCGCCTCGGCGAGGCGAGGTGGAGGGGTCCGGAGCCGCAGCCCGCGGCCAGCTGGGGATTCACATGGAGCCGTGCCGAGAAGCGCCGTGTCGCGCCGTGCCGTGTGGCGCCGTGCCGGGGAGCGCCGCCACCTTCAGCACCAAGAACAGCTACAAGTGCGGCGCCGCGCCCCCCCCGCTGTTCTCTGCCTTCCCTGCCCGGCTCCGCTTGCCCGGCCTGCCCCGTCCGCCCCGCTGGAGCTGCGCTC
>JANHFX010028013.1:0-12173 GCA_027560015.1 Chloroceryle amazona
CCCCCCCCCCCCCCCCCCCCCCCCCCCCCCCCCCCCCCCCCCCCCCCCCCCCCCCCCCCCCCCCCCCCCCGCCCCCCGGGCCGGCCGGGCCCCCCCGCGGGGGCGGGGGGGGGGGGGGGGCACCCCCCCCCCCCCCCCCCCCCCAAGCTTCAAATCGATCCTTGGGCTGGTTCTGTGGAGAAGGGCTGGCATTTGGTTAAACACAGACTGGGCTGAGCAAACAGGTTGAAAATTCCCTTGGACTTTCTCACTTCCAGCACTGACAGCTTGCCACCAGCCCAGCTCAGTCAAGCGGCTAGCAGGCTTTGCTTGGCAGGCTGCTTCGGCCGGATACCTGCCTGGATTTTGTGCCTGCTCCAAGGGAAGGAGGACCAGGAGGAGGATGACAGGCTTGCAGGTAAGTGGTCAGGTGCACATGACCCCAGGGCTACTGCTGTGGACACCCCTCCTCAGCTGACACCTAATATTTTGGTGTCTGTTTCATTTTAATGTGCCTCTCTTTTAGGTGTGTTTTTAAAGCGCTGTATCTTGGGATAAAGCACTTTGCTGTGTTTTGTCTGTAAACAGGCTTTCTCTCTGTCTTCTTCTCCTTCAGAAATAATTCTTGGTCAGGTTATCCCACCACAGGACCTCTTCACTGAGGGATTTGTCCTTCCCCCACCCTCTGTGCACACCCCTCCTCCTGCCCTGGCTGCCAGGGGGGTGTTTCCCCCTCAGCCTATGAAATCTGGCTGGCAACATCTGCCCAGATGTAGCAACCCTGGCTGCCATCTTCCCCAACCAGACAGAGGAGCAGCGGGTCCATACCAGGGCAGTTTCTCAGTACCCCTCACAGGGCACACGGGCACAGGGGGGATCCACCTATGCCCTCCTCTCCAAGCCCCAGTGGGGCATCTGGCAGGAGCTTTCCCTGCCAACATTTCCCAAAACACAGGGGAGTTTGGGAAAAAGGTCAGGGCCTGGTGGGTTTGTGGCTTATGCACGGGAACATGAGACTCGCAACCCTGAATTTCATCATCACCTTGCTGTTGTTGTGAGGCACCAGACACCCCAGGGTGTGTTGAGTAATGCTGCAGCAGGCAGGAGCAGCAAGAGCTCACCCCAGCACCATGGCAGATCTCAAGAGCTTGTGCACGACCACCATGTTTCTCCCCAGGCTTTGGGGCTGTTGTTGTTACTAAGCCTTTTCCTAGCTCCGGGTATATCTGAGATATGTGCTCCTTCACCACCTTCTGTGATGTTCATTACTTTACATAGTGGTCTTAGAGAACTTACTCAGCTCTGACGAGTCCTGTTTCCCCGTACAGTAGAATTTTGCCATGCCTCTTCCTTGCCTGTCCCTTATAACCCCCAGCTCTCACCATCCTCTTTCAGCATCAGGGCAGCCTTGTTCCTGTACCACTCTAGTTGAGTGCCAGTTGTTTTCTATCATGGCTGTGATAGCATCTTCCATGTCCATCTTCAACTCGTTCCCCGGAGACCTCAGCATGTTGTTGGCCAGTGTGACTATGGCTGCAGGTTGAGTGCAGGTCTGCCCAGAGCTGGCCATAGGAACAGGCTTTCTGCCAGCACCTCCTCTGCAAGATGTCATATACATCTGCACTCCATCACCACCTCTCCCTACCCCACATTCTCTTGGCAACTTTCCTCCAAAATCATGGCTTCACCCTTCCTCTCCTCTCCTTCCAGTATCCACCCCTCTCTTCCGTCCTCCACCAAGTGCCCTGACCCAGGTCAGGTCCTTTCAGGAAGGGTCTGGCCCTGGACCATCCCCAGCACTTTTAGAACAGGGGGTTCATGAGAAGTTGAAGAGATGGCAGCTCCTGCTGGGGACATTGGCCCTGTGACACCAGGGCAGCACTGGGGCAGAGCTCCATTTTGGGTGCTTTGGTTTTATCCCACAAGGAGCCTGTGGAGCCCCAGACAGAGGGTGAAAGATCCAGGCTGCTCACTGCCCCACATGTTCATGTCCCCGTTTCTGCAGGTTTGTGTTAGACACTCTGGTGTTGACTGGGATGAGCTGATACCAAAGGCTGTGTCTTTTCTCTAGAGATGAATGTTGTTTTCCCGTGTCCTGCAGCAGGAGCTGATAGAAAAATGTATTATGCAGCATTTGAAGAAGGGCCTTAATTATTTTGCAGTCTATGTGTTCAGACTTCAAATATGTTTTTCCCATGCCTGCTGTCTAATCCGGTGAACAAAAGGTTATGGTTTATAGGTCAGAGCACAACACCCATTGCGAGTACTCTGCTTTGCATCCCAGTTATTCCAATCAATGAGCTTTGCTGAATTTTTTATGCTGTGCAGGGCTTTTATCTCTCCCATTTTATTGAAAAACAACAAAACAGAAACCAAAGTAGAGTCAGATGAATTCCTAAGATCCCATTTGCATAAAAAGCTACATGATCTCAAACAAAATAACAGCAACAGTAATTAAAATTGGGAGTGAAAACCAAGGACCACAGAGAACTTTTTGTTTTACAGAGAAACCACCAGCCTAATTACCAAAACAGTTCCCATCAACCTACCTGACCTGGAGTTACTCACAACATGGCTAGAAACCATGGAGACCAGTCAGGGACCTAGAGGGAGGTCACTTTGGACTAAAAACCTGTTGATGTTCCATGGCAAAGAAGGGTTGGTTTCATCTGTCTAGATCTTTTTAGCCAGGAAGGATGCTCTGGTGTGGGTGCCAGGCAGGCAGAGAGGAGTCATTCCTCCTGGCTTGGGGCCACCCTGCACAGGGCAAACTGAGAGGTGTGAGGTGGACTTAGAGGGTCAGCCATCGTGTGTGTGGACCTGGTGCTGTTGCTTCTGACTGACATGCCTCAGCAGGACCCTGGCATGGTGCTCCAGAGCCCTGGAGCATGATGTCTCTGAGGCAGGCAGCAAAGTGGTGTTTTGAAGCTATTTTTGGCAGTCCAAGTAGTGTTCAACACTGAGCCCTAGGGGCATGAAAAGGAGAGAAGCATCTCTAAGGTCTGCCACAAAGAAAGACAAAATAAAATGAGTGAATGAGAAAAGCCACACTGAACATCCAGGTGAAGCCTTGGAGCCACAGTCAGGGTGATAAATCACCAGTAGGATGATGTCTTCACCCTCCCCCCCTGCAGTTGCAGTCCCGCCAGTGTCTTTTTTTCAGTCCTCAATGCAGTTACCTGAGGATTAATTTTTATTTTTTTTCTCAGTGAGGAAGAATTGATTTGACCAAACAATGATGCAGCAGCTTCTGCCCCAGCACTTAGTGCCCTAAGAGCCGGGCAATGCCACCCGTCTCCCAAACACTGTCTCTTCCCTAACTCAGCTCCCCTGCCCCAGACTGTCCATCCTCCTGCCTGACTGAGCAGCTCTGCAGCCGGGGAAGGCAGCAGCTCTCCATCCAGCCAGTGGGAAGCTGCCTGCATTGCTGTGCTGAGGAGCCAGCTGCCCGTTAGGGGCTGGTGAGGTGCCATGCAGCATCCATGTGGGCACAGAGCAAATGCCAGTGCAAGATGCTTGCTGATGAGTTGGTTTTCTATCCTTCCCCTGTCCCAGCAAGCAGAAGTGAAGGAGGCCTGGGGGATGTGGATGTGCAGGCCAGCTGTGCAGCTCACTGGCTTTTTTGCCTGAAGGACAGAAGATGGATTTCGCACATCAAAACCTCTGTATCTCCTTTGCCCTTGCCCCATCACCATGGCAGGGGGTTGCCGGGGAGCACATGCTGTTCCAAATACATAAACCCACCAAAGATCCAGAAACCATACCCTCCAGCTCTCCAAACGCTTAGTCAAACATTTTGCAGGTGATGCTCAGCAAAGCAGCCTGCACGTTACATTAACTCTCTCCTTGCTGTGGTAATGGCAGAGCCTGCTGGGCCTCACTGGTTACTTCTCCAGAAAATCATCATGCCCCCCTCCTTCTCCCCTTCCCCTTCCCCCTTCCCCTCCCTGTGCATCAAGGCTGCCCAGCAGGCAAATGCTCCAGCCACCTCTACAGCGCTGGTAGAGGAGGATGCAGTGCGGAGGTCTCGGTTAATTCTGGAACTGCTGCAGTCCCATCAGATATTGCTGCATTTCCGTTTAAAAGAGGGAAAAAAAAAAGGGGGAAGAAATGCTCCAGTACAATACATTTGCCAAGGCTGCTTAGGTGACCTGCTGCTTTGCATATCAATATGCTTCTTGCAGAACCCAGTGCAGAGCAGTCTTAGCAATGTAGCTTTGTTTGTAAGAGGAGGGAAACATCTTCCCTGGACTGACAGAAACCAAGATGTTTTCAGGTTCAGGCTAAACAGGGCTTCCAGCCAGCCTGGCTCTCCTGGGGAGGGACTTTTCTTCCAGGTCGCTGAAAGGAAAGCACAGTTTGTCAGGAGGTTTTGGGTTTGCTCTCCGGGCAGCTGCTACATTGGAAAATTTCGAGGGGGGGGGGTTGGGGGTGCAATTTGCACAAGGCTGAGAACCCCTGTGGGAAGTAATCCAGGCACTATAATAAAGCACATATAGGGGATATGTCACTCCACCTTTGTGTCAGACCCCTGCCTCCTGGGGTGTCACGTTGCACCAAGGGAGGGTGCCTGCCCCTTGCTGGGCTTTCTCAGCCTGGAGCCCCGAGGCGGCTGCTGGGGCACAGCAGCATCGCAGTGCTGCAGCCACCCTGTTGTGTCAGCCAAGTGTTGGGACTCCTGGGCTTTGCCGTCCCAGCACTGCTGCGTGAAGGCACATGAGTAGCCCAGCTACTCTTGCAGTTGTTAGAGGGGAGCATTAATATTTAACTCTCTCCTCAGGCCATGGAGCTGAACCATTGATCGCTGCCAAAACACCTCTGCGTTCACGCAGAGTTCAACAGAGTTGCTTCATGCCTTTCTCTAGGAGCTGAAGGGACTGTATTTACATTTCTGTCAGCACAAAGCTAAGGTCTCTGTTATATCTGCTTCCCTTGGGTGTCTCAGGTTTACCGTGGGGCTGTTCTCACTGCTGTAAAGCTGGGAGCCACATCCTCTGGGGTCCTGTGGCTTTTAGCTCAGACCACGGCAGGTGTAGGCAGGGCAGGAGTGGGAGGGCACACACCTCCGTTCATCCTTGGGTCTCTTGGGTATACAGCACCCTAGAAAAATAGATTGTCTCCTGGTAAAGAACTAATTCTTGCTTACTACCATGGTGGACAGTTCATGCCCAACTGAGCAATACTTATTTAGGGCAAATTAGTGACATAGTTAAAGTCCCTCTTCCTCCCTTATCCCAGCTACATCCTGACATTTTTCTTGATGGTCATGGGGATGTAACACAAGAACCTGACAACCAAACGGCTCCCAGTTTCAATCTCTGAGCATCTGAGGACCTCAGAGCATGAATCTGCAAGGCAGTTAGCAGATTTTGGAATGGCCACAATTCAAGTGAAGTTAGATTTAACTCGGGTGGTGCTAGCATGCCTCAATAATGTTGGTGTGCAGTTCTTCCTATACAACATCTCGTTGCTCTCGAGTCTGACTGTATATGCAATATTTGGATTATTTCTGAAGTGCAGAATGTGGTCAAATATAGACATGCAGATTTAACAGCAGAGCAAATCCTATCTGTGCTTCCCATTCCACCATGCAGTTAATTATTGAAGTAACCCAGGAGCTGTGGAAATGGTCTGTGTCAATATGCGAGTAGATCACTTGAGAAAGTCTTAATGCATACAAAGTGCCTGGAAAAAGGCATGAGGAAGCAATGGATGAGTGGTTTGGAGAGGTTTTGCTTGTGTTTTCAAAATGCTGATGAGCTGTGTGGTTTATTTTACAGTACATGTCAGGATTTGGAAATGAACATGTTTCTGAGGATCCACGCTGTCCAGGAGCTTTACCGGAGGGACAGGTACTGAGGTTTTTTTCATAGTGTTTTATTAAAATTACATAGAATAGAGTGAATATCTGTTCCCTGTGCTTCTTCTTCTTCTTTTAATGTGTTTCCTTTCTCTCTGCCACCATGAAAGTCTCCAGGAACCTTCTTTATGCAGGACTGGAATAAAAAGATCAAAAAATCAAAAATCAGAGTTGAAGATTTCCATTCATACTTTCTATTTGTAAGCTGCTCATGAGCTTCCAAGTTTCTCCTTGGCTGTTAAGACTCAACTCAGTTACCTCTGCCCAACAGCAGGTTTTTTTCCCAAAAGGAGTCTGCAATACAAGTGTCTTGACCACACCAAGAAGGAAGACATTGGCTCTGGAATAAACCAGAGCAGAAGTTTGAAGCTTGGCAGAGAGACATGCTCATGCAGGAGAGGTGGCTCCCACAATTTCTGCAGGAATTGGGTTTGATGAAGCTGGCTTACAAGGCTTTGGCAGGAAAGCAGCTTCTTTGTAGGGAGGGGACGCAAACGCCTGTAGTAATAAACTGACAAATTCATTCTTAAAAGTAAGCAACTTCTGAACATGTTTGAAGAAGAGAAATTTTGTTGGGTCATTCTGTTTTAAAGAAAGGAATCACAGCCCAGGTGGTGCTATCCACTTGGTCCACAGAGGAAACAACAAAACCCTGAAGTATTAAAGCTCTCTCATCAATTTTGCACTGGTCTTCTTTACGCCAGCACACGTTTTGAGGCTGACTGTGCTCTCCCTTGGATCTCCTGTAAACCCTTGGACTTGGATTGGCAGCATTTTATGCTTGGTCAGTGACATCCCTTGATGGTCTTCTCCATCCTCTGTGCAGAGGCCAGTAGAATTAAGGTCAAATGTGGAGCATCACCATTCACTCTTCCTGAGTTTTCTGGATGTCTCCAGTTGTGATGTTTTACTCACTGTGTGCCAGTGTGGATAGTAACACAATACACAAGGACATGTTAACTGCACATATATGTACCCTAGGTCTGCATTGCAGCCTACAGTGTGCCCACAAGAAAGACAAACTGCTGTGCTGGATCAGACTGATGGCTCAGCTGGTGCACTCTCTTGTTTCTGACACTGGCTGTAGCAGATGTGGGGAGAAAAAATGTGAGAAAGAGACACCTTAAAACTGGGAGATCAGTAGCGGTGGCTGCTGGTTTGAACAAGCAGTGGGCTGTGGTGGATGAGCTCCTTGTGATTTCCCAGAGCAACACTGCTTTTCAGAGGAGGGGCCTCCTCCAGCTCCTGGCTGAGGTACCCTCATCTGGACAGAGTTTGGACTCAGTATAAAAAGAGTTAATAGAAAAATCTGAAAACAAGTTAGACAAAAAAAAGTCTTCAGTCCCAGGGGTGGATCCTTTCTCCTCTGCAGTATTTATAAGACTGGCATCTGCAGTAGTGCTGGCTAAGATAAAAATGACAAGGGCTATTGATCCCCCTGCTTCACTGCATACCCACACTGACAAGATGGAGTTGGAGGACTAGAAACTATGTGTGTTATGAGAGCTTTACCTCTCACTTCTGCCCACCTGTCAGGGCAGTGCCTGCTGCTGTGTGGATGGCTGAGCTGCTCAGCCGCAGCAGGATGGCAGGATGCTAAACTAGACCTTGCAGGAGGGAGATAGGATAGCAAATGGTGTATGACTGTCCCACCAGGGTATTTCCTGCAGTTCTTGGATGCCTTTGCTTCTTGCTGATCTCAAACAAATAGATGCTGGCCTACTTAGATCAAAACGTTTAGTTTCTGTTCTCTGAAAAGGAGGCATCTGTCCTTCAGTTATGAACTCACAAGGGCTGCTAAACCTCTATTAGTCATACCCACAGCTCTGCAAAGGGGGAAAGTGCCCACTTTGTACTCCAAAGGAGGACTGGCACTGTGCAGAAGCCCCGTGGAGAAGCAAAGGGTCCCACACAGGTCACTCCTGCTCTTGGGCAGGAAACAGCAGTGGCAAGAGGAAGCAACATGCCACCAGAATGCCTGCTCTGGGAAGCTCTCCCCTGGGCAGAGGGCAGGAGGAGGGAGTGGTTACTGTGTCAGGGGGAAGAAGCAGAGAGGTGGCTGCTGTGAGACTTTATCAGCCTTCTGGAAAGCCAGACAGACATGACGCTCCAGGGCAACCCCTTGAACATTTTGTCTCAAAAAGATTTGTGCATGATAATGGTTTGCTTTGTGGTCTGTAAGCTCTCCCTGATGCTCCTAGTGTTGTTCCTATCGTGCACTGCCCCTTGCAGTTTGCTCTAGCATTGGCCATGTTGTCTCAATGGCTGTGCTGACTCTTTAGGGCACTTGTGTGGCCTCTTGCATGTGGGAATGGAGTTTGGAATCTGGCTGGTACTGGCAGAACATCCAGCTTCATGGGAGAAGATACGATTAACCGAGCTCATACGCAGACTCAGGAGCACAGTCTACCCTGTGGCATTGGGGTGCTGGGCACCTGCCATGGTGCTCTTCCAGGGGTTCCAGAGCTAAATCCCATGCTGCTGCTTCTCACTCCTTATTTTTCCTTCTCCCATTCAGAATAACCCTCAAGTATGTCCATACGGCCTGTACGCTGAACAGCTTTCAGGCTCTGCCTTCACCTGTCCCCGGAGCACGAACAAGCGAAGGTACCGTGACCCCAGCAGCGGGCGGGTGATGTGGGGCACTTGGGGTGAGCATCTGGGAGTGATGAAGAGGCTGCCTCTGGGCTGGTAGTGCTTTCTGCGAGCCCGTGTGGATGAAGAAACCTCTGCTGTGCACTGGCAGAGGGGCAACAGAAGAAAACCATGGGAGAAGGAAAGGAAAAGCCCCAGTGGGTTGAATGGGTTACAGAAACACTGAGAAAGGGGATGTTGGGATGAGAATGTTTTTCTGCATGAGGTGAGGAAGAGGAGGGGGGATTTTCACAGGGGCCGGATCATCCCACCTGGGTTGTGTGTGCTGTGCAAAACAGCCGCAGGGTTGCAGCCCTCATGCTGCTCTGAAAATGTCACCACTGAAAGCAGCACTGGTAAGCACCTGATGGGCAGTGTCAAAACCAGGCCTCTGAGTAGGACTCTTTCCTTCTAAGGAAATATTCCTGCATTCTGTCTGGGACTGGTGAGGTGCTAGCTCAGGCCATACTCATTTTGGGGATGGCCAGGGACTCAGAGCAGTGCCAGGCACCCAGCATGCTGCATACCACCCTGTGTTCCCAGCAGTGCCAGGGACAGCGTGTTCCAGCACGCAGAAAACGTCCTGGAGCTCTGTCCCGGTCATCGTACTCCTGCCATGACCAGATTGCAGAAGATGGTTTTCTCATTTTGCTTCTCCCACAGTGGCTTTTCTGTCCCTTCTGTTGTTCGTTCAAATGAAAGGCAAATGCATCATCTGAGCTGCCTAGCAGAGCTCTGCTCTCCGGGCTGGTGCCAGCTCGTGGTGTGCGTGGGAAAGGGATGAATCATTGTTTGCTGCATGAAGATGTCCTTGATGGAAATTTTCCAGCTCTCAAGGGAGAGCTCCTTCCTCCCCTTTCCCACCCACCCAAATTGCAACCACTGCTGTTAACATATCAAAGACATTGGCAGCCCTGCCTAGCTCAGGCTTTCCAGATTACCTCTGCTCTCCCACCTGGTTAAAAGCCCAGCTTTGGGCTTGGCTTGTACCTGTGCATGGCGTGTGGATGCTGGCTGTGGCCACTGGAGCAGCAGGGGTGGCAGGGGCTGCAGCCATCAACACAGCAGGAAGCAAGGAAGGGGAGTGATGCTCCCAGGAAGTGATGGAAGCACGGGGAGGGGGACCTCCTACAGCAGTAGGAAGCAACATCCAAGATAAAACTGGTCTTCGCTGTATGAGCTCACTGGTGTTCCTACAGGCATGGCCAGCCAGGCATAGGATGCTACTTTCAGTTATCCATCCAGTTTCAGATACTGGCTGTGACCTTCTGTCTCCTGAAAGCTCCTCTGTACTCTCTGTACTTTCAGTCAGATACTGTGCTCGTCCCTATCTTGTCTGAGCTGCTGTCTGGTTATGTTTAAATAGCCTTTTTTTGCCACCTCAGAAACTGATGTATTTCAGGCACACATAGAGCTGCATCTTCATTTTTTATATTCATATACATATGAATATATGTGTGTGTGATATGTAATTATATGTAAACACACATGTAGACATTTATCTACATCCAACAGCATATCTTTCTAGTTAGAGCCTATAATAAAAAGCCATCTCTCTGGAAGTCTCTGGCTATGAGCTGGTGTTTGATATTTAATACACCCATTGGCCCACTTGCCACCAATGTAAATATAATCCATGGCTTTAGGAGACGAATCAGCCAACAGCCACCCAGAGGGTTTAACCTCTTTCCCAGGATAATCCAGGTCTTTTTCCTCTTTGCAGCTGGCTGTATCGGATCCTGCCTTCAGTCTGTCACAAACCTTTCAAACCGCTTGAGGAGGGCCACTTGACACACAACTGGGATGAAGTTGAGCCTGACCCCAACCAGGTAACCGTGCTGGAAAGAGCCCTGGTCCTGTCAGGAGGACAGTCAAATACTAAGCTAACCAGGGTTGCAATGGTGCTGAGCTGCAAGGGTCTGAGGAGTATTATTGAGACCTGGGGGTCTGGCCAACACAGGAGCTGGGTCCTGACTGACATCTGTTGTTCCTCACCTATGGGTCAGCCAAGGAAGGACAGACTTCAGTGCAATGCTGGTGCCTTCCTGCCTTGATGGATACTTGCGCTGCTTCCCAGCTCGGCCTCGGTGGCACAGGGTTTGATCTGTGTTATTTAGTGTCTCCCTTGGAGGCTCCTGTTGGCCACTTCTCAGGCTGCTCTCTCTTCCTCTTCAGTGTCCCCCATCAAAGACTTGTCATGCTCCATCCCGACAGGCAGAGCAGCAGCATGTCTCTGCCATCCACCCCTCCTTCCCTGCACTTTCAGAGAGGCTGCTGGATGCCAGCTCGTTGCTCTGCAGCCCTCGTGGGAAATCAAGTCTCATTCTGGAGAGTCATGCAGAGACATGGCATTTGTCTTCCTCTGTTACAGCTTTGCCATCATCTTTAATCATGATTTCTTCCCTGCCAGCCCCAGAACATTTGGCTTTGCTAATCTGACTCTCTTCCTGCCATTCTCAACATCATCTCATGGTTATCAGGTTTTATTCCTTTCAGGTTTTGCCCTTTGATGCATCATCATTAGCTAATTTCCAGCCTCCCAGCAGCCTCACCATTTGTCTAAATACTTTTCCAGTCCTGCTGGAATGTTTTCCAGCCACTGACCCAGAAGTGGTGACAGGCTCATATTTACATGCTTTTGGTGCTCCTCCCTAGATGAAGCTCCAATGACTTCTGTTACCACCTCAGCCATCCCAAGCCATTTACAAGGAGTACATCTTTTATATCTCAGGAAACATCATCGAAGCTCCTGCCCACTCTCTCTCATTGCTTTCAGTGTCAGTCATCAGACCCAAATTAGTTATTTCCTAGCAGTAAGTGGGAGACATCTTTCTGCTTTTCTTCTCATCCTCTCCAGAGAAGTCTCCCAGAGATCAGGTTCAGCTTGTTGGACAAGACCAACTCTTCCCTGCAGTGCTTTGCATTTCCCCCAGCCCACTTAAGGAGCTTTCCCAGTCATCATCCATCTAAAAGGATGGCCTTATGGAGGCAATTTATGCAAAGCCCATTGAAGTCAATGGGAAGAAATATCCTTTAAAGTTGCCCAAAGACAATGGCAGAATTATAAAAGGCACAGGGGACAAAACAGAAAACGGGACAAAGGTGATGAAAAAATATGGGGTGGCACACATGCGAGAAATGCTGAAACAGAAGAAAGCTCTCCAGCCTGGAATAGGTGACCAAGGAAAGCTATGACTGAGAGGTAGGGAAAAACCAAAAACTGATAATAAATGACATATTGAAAAGTAAATAAATGCATAAACTGTGGAACTTCTTGCCAGAGTGTGCAGGTGGATTCAAACAGTGATTGGACAAACTCTGGGGAGATAAGACCTGTGAAGTAACAGTAAGCACAGAGGCACCATATCCTAGGACTGTCAATCACACAGCAGGGAAACAACACTAAAAGCTTCCTCATTTTAAGCACCTGGTGCAGGCTGCTGTTGTCAGGTTGGACTTCTAGCTTAGGTTGCTCATTCTTCTCTTCTTGCACCCATGAAACCCAAATGCAGAAGAGATCATAGAATCATAGAAACATCTGCGTTGGAAGGGACCTCTGGAGGTCATCTGGTCCAAGCCCCCTGCTGAGAGCAGGGACAGCCTCAACTAGAGCAGTGTGCTCAGAGCTCTGTCAAGCCCCATCTTGAATGTCTCCAGGGATGGGGCCTCAACCACCTCCCCGGGCAACCTGTTCCATGGC
>JANHFX010028014.1:0-13610 GCA_027560015.1 Chloroceryle amazona
CAGGAGAGCGCTGCCGGGGAAGCGAGGCGAGTGAAAGGGGGCATTTCTGACACACTCACGCACACACGCGCGCGTGCACACACCCTCACACCCCCGCTGAGTCCTGCTGGCCTCAGCCCATGCAGCTGCCTGCCAGCGCAGCATGGGGCCCGACCTGGCTTGCCCCACAGCAAGGCCTGGACTGGTCTGGCATGGCTTGGCCTGGCTGGCAGCTCTCACCTGCTGGTTGATGTTGATGGGCCCACAAGCAAAGGGACAAGGGTCCGCACTTAAAAGCAGACTCTTCATGATGCACCCCGGATCAGGGCTTTGGTCATGGAGATGCCCATCACAGAGTGATGTAACTGCACACATGTAACACACACCCCCAAACACACACAGGGACATGGGCATACATGTAGCAGGAGAAATGTAACAGATGTGGAAGTTGCAATAGTGAAAAAGACTAATAAAAAGCATATTCAAATAAAGGGTGTTAAAATGTCTATCATCTTCAATGACCAAAGTATTTTGGTGGAACCAGGTCTACAAATTTGGTGTTATATTCTGTGGGTTTGTGAAGTTCCCAAGGCTCCTCAGCTGAGCAGGTGACTCTCTATTAGGCTGGGAGCTCAACCCCTAGGGAAAGCAAATGTTGTGGCCTCAGTAGGCTGGCATTGCTGGTGGAAACCCATTCTGGAAGGCAGGGCATAAAACTGAGTCCCCCTTCAGGACTTGCAAGGAGTGTCCTATTGTGTTGGTATGGTTAGATTTGTGTAAACCTTCCCCAGGTTAAGCACTTTTTTTCCCCCTAGGACTAAAATGGCTTCTTTGAGGTAAACTAAAACTAATGCCACATAGTGGCTAGCCAGAAAAGCTCTTATAATCTACAATAAAGACAGTTACTGAAGTCCCACAGAATTAAGCAATTCACTGACTAAATTGTGCAAGATGGTACCTGGAGTATATGTATATGGGAACAGACATTTGTGAGCTAAACTATTGTGTAAAATCAGTGGCAGGAAAGAGTCCTGTGTAAAAATGTATCCTCTCAAGGAGTGATCCTCTAAACCTTGCTACCTCTTTCCCCTTAACAATCAAACATGGTCTGATTGCAAGGACAAGAACATTTTGAGACCCTGCAGATAGGGTTCCTAGGATGGATTAAAAAATCCTTTACAGTATCTTGTATTTTTCATTATAGAGAAGTGCTGGAAACAATCTTTTCCCCTTTTATACTACTTGAAAGTGCATAATGAAAATAGGCAGTTTGAATTATTTGTACAGCGATAGAATTCAATAAAGCAACAAGAACAGGTTGTAGGGGAAAAAGGATGACTATTCATTTTTTCCCTTAGTCTCTTATCACTTTGGCTTTGATCACTCACCTTTGGGACCAACACCTCGATCCTGAATCAGATAAAACTCTTACTGTAGTCAGCAAAGCTAAAATCTTGTTCACCTTATGAAATCCCACTGACTTCCAAGGAACTGTTTACACCCCCAGGGTAAGCATGTTTAAAAGACATAAAGTAGTAACAATTATGGATGTGAACATCTTTCTCATCATCTGCCTTGTCATGGGTGTCCTTACACCAGTGATTAGCAGCAAAGGTGAAAGAAGCCCCACTCCACTAACTTTATAACATTTCCTGAATACCAGGAATTTAAGAAAGAACAACTTCATAAGCTTCAATGCCTATGAAGGGTGAGTCATGATTACTGTTGTCTTGCAAAAGCAATAGTGCTTTGGAAAAAAAAAAAAACTAAAAAAAAAAGGACAGAAGAAATCACTGAGTTAAACAAAATTATTAGTACAGTGTAATTTGTCTCTGAAAAACAAAGAAAGACACTTGGGACAATGGAAAGAGAAACTGCTCGTTGGCTCTTCCTAGACAAGAACTCTGTAACATCTATCAATCTTCTTTTATCTCTGTTCTATCTTGATTTTATTATTAACAATAACATATTCTATCCTGCTCTACATCCAAGAATCTCAAGGCATTTTACAAGTATTAATGAATGAGCAGGGCATGAAAAAACCCTGTTATTTTGTATTTAGTTAGTGGCTTCTTACTGGATATCCTAATGGACACAGAGCTTCACAGTTTGACAAAAATGTCAAGGTGAATACTATTTATCTGCTTTATATATGATAAAAAAAAAGATGTGCCATGAGACAACAATCAATGTGTGCTTTGACTTGGAAGCTGGGGTGCTCTCTAGTATTAAACAAAGATCAGAATCCAAGTCTAAATTGCTAGTCTGATTTCCCACCAGCAAACCCTTGTCTTCCCTCTGTCAGTGCTATTACTCCTGGCCAGGAAGACCAGCATTTGCTGGCTCCATGGAGAGGGAGTATCCAAGGATCCGACCCTGCTCTGTAACACCTCTCCTTTCCTGAAATTTCCACAAAAAGTACTGCACAGATACTCTAACACCAGGGGATGGCTCAGCCAGACAAGTTTATAAGTAATGTGTTTACTCTTCTGACAATTTTAACTCCCGGTCAAGCATGGAATCCATGGTTTGTTTAACTACATCATGTCACATGTAGTGCCTTTGTCCTGAGCATTTTCTGTCCTCTCCCAAATATGCAAGGTGGAACAGAAGAGGCTGAGACAATCCAGAATGTTGGGGCAGTAATTGCCAAAGGGGGGTTCTGCAGGTACAACATCCATGGGAGCAGAGTGGTCAGAGGCACTGGAAACTGCAAAGGCCTGGAGCGTGCCAGTTCTCATTTATTTTTGAGGTAGAAAATAAAAAATTCAAAAGTCCAGCTTCTTCCCAATACAGTAATGTGCTGGGAACTGTTAATAAGTTTCCTCCTTCCACAAGAGTTTGATCCAAAGAGAGCAACAGTGGGCTCATTTGATCTTTCCTTTAAAAAGATGTTTTCTTCCACATCAGTAATAACAAAACTCCACAATGATATGAGGTCTTTTTCAGCTTGTGTCAACAGAGATTCCTTTATATGACAGAGTTATCTGTGTATGTGAAGCCAGAATATTCCTCTGTGAAGTAAGTGCAGGGTCAAGTGACAAACTGCATGTAGCCTGTACTTGACTGTTCAAGTAGTACTACTCATCTGTAAACCTGTGTTAACTTAGAAAAGTCATACAAAAGCTTCTAGTTTCCTCCAAATGCAGAATTTCCTCCATCAGAATCCAATAGGCCCAATGTCTGCACAGATAAAACCTGTGAGAGATGTGTTTAATAGCCAGCATTTTAGGAGTTGAAGTAGGCTTACCTTGAGAAAGTCAACAGTGTGCCTAGCTTTTGCTATCTCAATTTAAACAGTTGACTTTTTTTTTTTTTTAGAGGAGGTTTATGCCAACAAGTTTGCCAGAACATGACAATCTCTCTTTGGCTTGCAACTAGATTTCTTTTTCTGATTAATGTATTTAAAAGGTCTTGCTTATGTGGATTCTCTGTTTTACAAAGGCTGAACTCAAAAATTTTTTCTTTTTAGTAGGAAAAATCCAGGTCTTAGCCATTTCATGAGATTGCCAGGAACATATCACCCACTGTTTCACTTTTGTTTTGTTTCAGACTGTCCTCTGGATTCCCATGCCAGGGGTCATGCTTGGGCAAATGCATGCGCACACACCAACATGCAGCCCAAGGAACAGGATTGCACAAGCCTTATTTACTCAGGAAGTGAGACAAAAAGGATCCCTTGGAGTTTTCCTGAATATTTATCCTGGTAAATACATGGAACATTTACTTAAGTGCCTACGTTTGGGTGGGGGCTTGTTTTTTAACAGAGAAATACTGGCCTTGCTCTTTGCATGTGAAGTGGTCAGCAAAGACTAAAGAACACAAAATCTTTACCCTATTACAGATATTCAAAAGAAAGCAGACAGAAACTTCTGCCAACATTTTCCAGACTGGACACTTAAAGTTAGCTATCTATAGTATACGTGTGCTGATTGCACATGTGTTCATCTAAACTAGAAAATGGCTTGTATTCAGAGATGCTGAGCTGTCACTGTTAGGTATCCTATTACGGTCTTATTTTCTCCGTGGAGGAAATGCTTAATATTTGATTAGAATTCCCACTTCTATTTAGAATATTTTCTTTGTGAACAGAGCCTCTTTTCTCATCTGGCACTGTCATACACAGATATTTGAAAGCATCTCAGCCCTTTAGATTGCTCCAACAACAGAAGCACAGGCAGAGAAATGAGCAACAAAGATTAGCAGTGCTGTGTCCCCCTTGGCTTTTTGCAGAGCTTGCTCCTGTCAGTGGTCAGTTATTATAACAGAAGAACAAAGTGCCGAAGCTGCCTGCAGCTCCATTCAGCCGTGCGGTTGCCCAGACAGGCAGGCAGGCAGGCCAGCAGCCAGAAGCCAGCAGGCAAAATTTAACAGCCACGCTTCAAAATGCTGGTAACAGCCATCAATGGATCCATAACTCTCAGCTCTCCAGATATGGGGTCATCTTTCAATACTACCCCACTGTCATATACAACATTTGTCTTGTCCTGCATTCAACTAATTGTGTCAATCTATGGGGTGACTCTATAATACACATATACAATAGCACAATGAAAGCAATAATCTCCTACCCAGTCTCTTTATTTATTTAAGTGCTATTACAAAGTTTCCTGCAGCAAAGAGAAGCTGGGAGGCTACAACCTATTCCAGCCATGAAACAGCTATGCAGATGAAAGAAAGAAAGTGGTGACTTGAACAAGTTGCATGTTTCCGTGACTTTTTTTTTGTTTTGTTTTCCATCCTGACAACACTAGCAAGGGGTATGGAAGGGGTGGGGGAGTGACTTCACTAATAATTTCAAAATGTGCAGCACAAAAAGAAGCAGAAATCCTATTAAACAAAGTTTGTGATTCATAGGTAATTATTTTTTCTTCTGAATCTTTTAAAGGGAATATTCATAATTTATATTTATTATGAGTAAAATGCAAATACAAGACGTATAAAATCACTCAAAGCTTTCTCAGGTCAATGATTTTGTGGCTGTGTTTTTTAAAGTCCTAATGCCATTATGTTATCTTCAACATAAAAAACTTTCATAGTATCAGAACGATTCCTTCGAAGTTCAAAATTCTGTTCAGAGAATTACAATAAAGTACTAGATATTGCTGTTCTCAGCATGATTACATTAATTGCACAAATGACTGCATTTGGCTAATGCTCATAAGCCTCATAATCAATCAGGGTTCATTCTTGCTCTGCCATCATCCCAGCATGCTGCCAATTCCCCTTTACAAGTACTTCACCTCTTGGGTCCATCCAGGAATAGACATTTCAAGGGTCTTCTGCAATGAATACATTTCCTCCGGTACCTGAACCAACAAGGAACTTTTGGAGCTGTTTCCCAGAATCGAAGTGGCCCCCAGAAACTTCCACAAGTTTCTGCAGGTCACTAAAAGATGTTCACTGACTATAAAATACATGTAGATACCACCATGACTTATTCTCTTCTGTTTGTTACAGCACCTGATGGTTCTGCTAGCAGGGATGGAGTTCTTTCTGCTTGGTCTCTGTCCCAAGGCAGACAGATAACTATCCCGAGATCATTAACAGTCTGTATTTTACATTCTGTCCCAAATACTGCCCACTGTACAAACAGTCCAGCCATATCTAACTTCCACTGAGATACCGCATACAGACTGAAAAGCCAGATGGAGAAAAGTCTTTTTCATATAGGCAGATGACTTGATGAAGCAGCAAGGCAAGGGTGTGTACTAGGAAATTTGATACATCACAAAACATATCAAATATTCCAGGATGGAAAGTTTCCTGATCAGCAGACATTTGACTAATGTCATGACACACATCCTGTGAGGAGTGATGTGACTAGAAAGAATCATTTCAGCCTTATAAAAAGAAAAGTTCCTCTGATTATTTTCTGGAGAAGTAATGAAAAAAAGCAAAGGTTGGAATGGGTGACAATGACAAATGCTCATCTTCAATAATGCATCATCACAACAATCAACAATATTGAGGGGAAGAAGAATGAACATGTTAACACACGCCCTTCTCCATATCTTATAGGTAGCAAAAAGCAAAAAGGGATTGCTACACCAAAGCTGTTCACAGTCAACCCCAGCAGCCATGTGGTGCCCCATACTTCTCCTGAAGGTTGTAGCTGTAAGTACCTGAAGTGAAAAGTCCTACATACAATTATGCCCATGCTGGAGCACCTTATCCATGAGCATTGGGCAGGCTTCTTGCAAAACCAAAGGAGGGACCCTCAAAGGAATGTACTATCTGGCTCAACAAGAGTGGGGTCTGAGTGAGTGCATATGGGCACGCATTATGTGTTAAACTGAGCTTTGCTCACTTTGCTGCAGTGTTGTAAAAGAGTTTTCAAACCTAATTCTATTTCAAGAAAATAAAAATAGTGGAGTCCTAAATACACTTGTCTGTAAAAGTTTTGCTATGGGAGATCTAATTGCACTGTGAGCCTTTCCTCGGTGCTTAATAACCTGACTGAATAACGGAAGAGAATTTATGTGAATATTATGAACACACCACTCCTGCCCTCTATCCTTCTACAGCTCATAAAGTTTGGGACAAGCTTTCTGTGAGAAGTTCACAGGACACAATGATGGGATGAGAGCTATGGTGCTGAAATAGACCACAAATAATTAAAGGGTATATATATAAAGACATAAAAAAGGCAATAAAAAAACTTCAATATGATCACACTTTTATATGGAGACCTGAAAGTATTTACAATGGAATGGTTTTTAAAATAGAGACAAAAATCCTCATGTTTTAAATTAAATACTCTAAATTATCTTTCTCTTCAGGCAGATCTTTTCAGAAGGGCTAATGCATGAATTTTTTAGATTTTTAACATTGATGATGATCAAAAACCCCCAAATGGTCTCAGTGTTGCATTGGCATGGTTCCCTATAGAAACTTCTATCCCCAGAACGACTGCTTCTAAGAATCTGAATTCCCCAATGAGATACACTAAGGGGACAATTTCACACATGATTTACCACTTGTAAAATCTTTCTTCTGATTAATATTTCTAATGTTAAACAACCATAAAGTTTCTATATCAGTAGCCTAGTAACAGGGTTAAGCACGAAAAAAAAGCCAAGTACTGAGTCCATCATTCAGTTCAACTGAGGCAAAATTTGCCTGAGAGCAAAGGAATGAGAACTTTAGAATGTGTCCCATCACTGCCCCTTCCAGGGGGAGGTATGCTAGGTATGAATACAGCAGTGATGGAGACAGTATATTTATTACAGAAGGTAATTTAAAGAACATAACTGTAGACGTCTTGCATGGGGACAGACCATACACAGGTTACATGTTCACAGACGGATAGTTACAAAGAGCTGACTTGAGTCAGTGGGAAGTGAGCTGGATTCTGCAGAAGGCTCCTTTCAGAAAGTAAACGCATCTCCTAAAAGACCATCTTTGGGATACTATATATAGATATATATGTAGTAACTCTCTACATAAATGCAGTTGTTTGAAATAAGCAAGATTTTCAGCAATGCTATAATGTTTGTGTATGTACACAGTCACTATCTATTCCACATACACAAACATCCGCCTACCCAGAAAATAATTGTGGATAATTCAATGTTCAGATTCGATAATGGATGCTCAAATAAATATGAGAATTCCAAGCAAATTTGTGCAAATGAAAAAAGATTTCCTCTGACATAATGGCATGGTGCAAGGCTGTCTGTAATGAGCTGTAATTTGTCTGGAAGAGCATTTTAAAGGGGTTGATCCATCCACTGGAAGACCAGCAACTGCTCTGAGACTAGAAGCAATGAGCCAGCCTGCCTCGTCTCAGAGGAAATTACACCACAAGCAGGCCAAATTTCTGACAACTTCCATAAATTATTTCAGATTTTCATATTTCAAATTTCATCTGCATTCATCATGTGAGTTTGACTGGGGAAAAATGTCTAGGAGGAGCTCTGCTAGCATTCAGTGCAGCAGTCCCAGGAGCCTGCCCTGGGACTAGATAATTGAATTTAGTTGTGATTAGATTATTCTTGCTGCAGTCTACTGCCAATCTGAAGTATTGTGCCTTCTCTTCTACTTAACCTTCCTGCCCCGTGCCTGCTCCAGCCTGCATGCAGCTCTCTGTATTGCAGAATATATTTGAACAATCAAACTTAGGAGTTATTATTTTGCTTTCCATTGTCCATCCTTATAAAAGCACACATCTTTCACTGGGTTCCCTCTTCCCTGAAATCAGATTACTTCTTTTTTTTAAGTTTGTAATATTGTTTACCATTTTCAGTGGAAAGTGCCCTGTAATTTAGGTGGAAAATCTAAAATCATTACTACATCTCTGGATGATGCAACAGACCATAAATAAGGATCATTTCTAAAACAGCTATAATCATCACTGGGCAATACACACGAGAGTAAGAACAGGTAAATAATGAATTAATCCATCTATTTATCTAAAAATCTATTGTTAGCCAAAGTTATTAATCAAATCTTTAGCTAGTGGTCAGTAGAAAAGCAAACAAAACACCACCTCTGAACTAGGTCCACAGCCTTTCTCTGAAAGTAATCCCTTAGCAATGCAGAATATGAACTTTTAGCAGAAAAATTCAACTCCATATATGAAATGCCTTTATGAAAGAAGTGTGGCAGAACAACAGCAAAACTGCTTCATGTGAAATGCATCTAAATTGATATAACACTAGCTGTACATATGCAATAAATACTTCTTAATGTCTAGGTATTATCTTTTTCCATTTACAGAGTATGACTGAATTTTTACATGTTTCAGAAGCAAAATCTGTGTAACTCTCCAAGTTGTGGTCTGGATTATTAGAAACACAGATAAGGTAAACAAAGCTAATGCTTTTCTTTAAGTAATATCTATCACTTCCCTGTTATTGAGTTATTTCTTTTAACAGTATAGGGGGTTTTGATGCTATGTGTCTGAAATGAAGACTTTAGATTCTTTATTGTTCTCCATTTTGATGAAAAAAATTGAATTGGGGGCTGTTATATTGAATTTTGTGCCGTAAATATACTGAAATCTTATTTTTGTTAGAAACTATCAATAAATCCAGTATAAGAAAAGTAATAAGATACAAATATGAGCAGGACCTTTGCAAAGGAAATATTACAAAGAGAGTGTGTCCATAAAAAATATTAGGGAATGTGCATTCTCCCTTGTGTTTGAAGAAAATACAGAAGGAATTACAGGGAAGTATGTTATTTTTAATACAAATACAACACATGGAATCAGATGACTGTAAATGCTGGAGGATAACTTTCAAGAAAATGATCAGACATGAACCGCTAACATATGGGTTGCCTTAGATTATTTATCAGCTTGAAGATTTTCTTCTCATTAACACATTTTACCAACATGAGGCATCTTGCTCTACAAAATGACTGTATGTATACATATACATATGTACACACTCTCTACATGTATATATATATATGGAGTCATATGTATAAGGTATATGTGCATACACATATAGTTATTTTGTGTGCGTATTTACACAGAAATGCACAGATGAGTCTGTATTTTTTGTGTGATTTCTGTTAATCTAAGAAAGGACTCACCTCCAACAAGATCTGGGGAAAACAAATGCTGATGAGAGGGAGAGAAAAATTAAGCACAATAAATACGTAGAATGACCCACAAGGCACAGTTAAAGATAGAGAGAAAATAGTCCTGTACTTGCTGCATATGAGTCCCACCACACAGACCTAATATACTGCATTTTTATAGCAGGAGCTCTGCTAGAAATAACGTTTTGGGTATGCAAGAAAGTGCCTACAGACTCCGGTGTACAGCTGGAGAAACCCAGAAAGGCTCCCCAAAATGTATGCATTTCTTGTCATTTACTGAACAATCTCCAGGGTGGCACAGGGGAGGAATTCTTCTGACATCATCTGGCTTTGTCTACATTTTATTAAAAAACAATTTACATTCAGCAATGGGAGCTGTCTTAAAGACCTATTGTTTTCCCTTGTTTCAAGCAGCATCAATGGCTCATTCCTGCTCTTACTGAACTTAACAACCTCGGGCTCCGGCATTGTACGGCCGGTCCAAGGCTGTGAGGAATGTGCGAGGCAGCTCCCAGAGATTTCCACCTGATGCAGAGACCACACGAGGCAGCATCAGGACTCTCTCAATTCAGACACCCCTTGACAGGCTCTGCATCTGACTTTTGGTGTGTTATTGATGTTTACGTTTTTGTTACACACATTGTAAATGTGAGCATTATGCCATAGACTGTGGTTTTTTGCTTTGCAGTGGATGAGAAAGCCACCATTTTCCTTGAAACAAGTATTTAGAATCTATAGTGACTTCATAGTCTTAAATATGTGCAAATAGTATTTGCAGCATAATTTGTGCTTCCTTTGAAATACTGTTATCCACTATTATTTACAACTGCAACAGATGAAACCATTTCTATAATGCAAAAGAATACTATTGTAAGCATATTTAACTCCAAATAGCAATCATGACTATGTTTAGTTAATCATAATATAATTTATAGGTATAAAAATTAGCAAGCTGTTTATGGTTTTCAAGTTGTGCACTGTTTCAATCACCATCAAGTGTTACAGGTTTGATCCATGCTGTGCTGCTGCTAAGGGACATTCCTGCCTCCCCTCTCTGCTGTCCCTCTCCTCCCTTCCCCCTCTGACCTTTTTCCCAGTGTCCAGATTCAGATCAGTCTCCATCTGCTTTGCATATTTTTTTGCTTGATAACAGAAATAGGACCATAAAGGTATTCTTTCCATTTTCTGAAGTAGAAGCACTGTTCTTGCCTTTCTTTTTGTCAGAAGATTTCTATCTTCTTGAAGTATGGAGCTTCCTGACATTTCTTAACTAAAAAAAAAAAAAAAAAAGTAAACAAAGAAAAAAGAAATTTAAAAAAAAAGGAAAAAGGAGTAAAGAAAAAGATGTATAACAGCTTGTGACCAAATTTCAGGTAGAGCTGGACAAGATCTGGCTTTGACTTATTGCACCATGAAGAACACTGACCTAAGAAATGATTTATAGCAATTTGTCAGTTCCTGATTCCAAGTTGTCTTAGAGAGATGAGCTGTCCCAGGGCAAGGCTTTCTGTGGCAGCTTCCAAATATAAACCTACAAGAAAGAGTGAGCGACCCAGAAAGAGTTGTCTCCTAGGGAAAAAAAAATAAGAAGCTGTAGCCAGTAAAGACCTCTGTATAGGTGTTTTTAAAGAGTTTTTTGGGGAACTGGTTGTAAACGTAACAGACATTTTTAATGAAAGGAATGAAATCCATTCCAGCACAGATTTGTACTGTAATATCTATTTCCAAGAAGTCTAGTTAGATAAGTGACCGAAAGTACACCTTTCTGAAGATACAAGGTAGCAATTTATACAAGCTTTTTACTACTGTTATTGTTGAAAGAAATAAAATCTTTTCATCTGAAGGCCTTGTTCTTTACGATATGTGTTAAATATGTAATTTAATTAGTGGGAATAAAAAACCCCAAAACCTGTATTTAAGTAAAATCAGAACTCCAAGAGTGACATATATCACACTTGGGTAACAGATTATTTTCCATAAATCAGAAACCAAAGTTAGGCTTATTTTTTAAACCTAGAAAGAGTTTTTTCAAAATATTGAGAAAAAGATGCGGATTCTATTGGGAGATCATTTGCTGTCAAAGCACTGCTTTCCAAAACACATTACTATCCCACTCACGTCAGACTGTGCATTGCCAATCACTCAGCTGCTCCCTGCGTAATAGACATGCTTGAGGAGAGCAAAGGATTTCAGGGGAAATAGAATTGGACAAATAGAAGAAATAGAATTGGACAAATGTTTCTTTTCCTCCAGGATTAAATATGGAGTATATACAACAAGGATAGCAACCAGATCTTTTGGGCAGCTCAGTCTTTCCCTGTGTTGGGCTGATTTCTCTCAGAGTTTAGAAAAGGACCTTCAACCAGCTGGTGCCTGAGGCATGGGGCACCAGAAAGAGACCAGCTGATGACTGGGATGCAGCTCCCCTCTCCTCCAGAGCTGGGCCCTGCAGCTGCACCGGGCTGTTAAAGCAGCTCTGCAACTGGTTTAACTTTCCTGATGCCAAAGCACCTTGGAAATGAGGGAGCCATAAATTAATTCCTACATTTCCGTTTCCTTCTCCTTCCAGCAGGTTTTGGCCCAACAATTAGCTCAGATTTAAGCATTTTGCATCTAGGAAGTAATCCCAATTTGTAAATTACTTTATATTTAACATTACAGTACTTCATTGCATTGTGCAGCTATTTCTCCTCTTTCTGAAAGTGAAAGGGTCCCAAATCACACTGAAATCAAAATAACATCAAAATTTGTGCGTGGCCCTCAGAAGCATTTCATCTAGACATGATTTTGAAACAAGGAAACTTGAACTGAAACCAACTTTTGCAAATTTCTGGAACCAAACTCAGGGGAAAGTCTTATTGAATTTTTTAGGATGTTTTGTTGCCTTTTTTTTTGTTCTTTGTTTGTGTTGGACTTTTTTTTGGTAAATATGTAGATTTCTGGGTTTTCTCAGTGGATGGAAGCAAAATAGACTTATCATCATGGGAATTCTAATGTCTTAGTATCTGTTACCTTACTGGAAATTGAAATAAGAACATCTCTCACACACAAAAAACCCAAACCAAACCAAAATAAATAAAAATTCACCAATTAATTTCCAGTTAAATTTTGCACCCTGAAGAGCATCTGATTTTCCAGACATAAATCCAAACTTCACAGTTCTGGATCTCCCTCTCCATAATGGGCAGCACAGGCTTTCAGAGTAACATGTTTAACACAGCTCTAAGGTAGCGTCCTTCCTCCTTGATCTCTTTAGCATAAACACGGAAAAAGTACCAAGGCACTGTGTCCTTCATCCAGAATTAACTCTTCCAGCACCCAGGATCCTAAAGTGCCTCTCAGTGCCCCACCACCAAGCCATAATACATATCCCCAGCACTAAGGGTGCCTATTGAACCCAGCAGTGTTCTGCACAAGCCATCACCCCACCAGCAACCTCTGCTCTCCACACGTTCACTGATATGGGGCATTAGCAGGAAATTTCAAGCAATTTTTGTCCTAATGCATTTTGGGTTAGTTGTCATGTGTTAATGATACATGGTAAGCCTGATGAAGAAAAAAGTGACTTCAAAGGCTTCAAAGCATTTCCACAAGCCAGTGGCTGACAGCAAAGCCAATGGTGTACAGCTGACAGCTACAGACACGGATTTAGGAGCGGGGGTGCAGGCTCCAGTTATGTTCCAATGACATGCAGAGGCAGTTCAGTCTAGGCATAGTCAGGAGAAATGCATTCTTCAACTGGCCAAAAGGACTTTCTTTAATGTTAGGTTGTATCACTGTATGCTGATCTTTTATATCAGACTTTGAGCATCCATTTTTTTTTTAAATGTTTACCTAAGAAAATATCCACAAAGGCTTCAAAACCTCATTCTGATGGAACTCCATATAACCTGGAGGACTGTTATAATTAAACATTTGCTTCTGTCTGAATTTGCAATACTTCTCAAAGAAACACAGATTAACCATCCTGGACAACCCTAAGTATATTTGTCCTGGTTTGAGTGAGAACAGAACTAATTCTGTTCAGTGATTTCACTTTTCAGCTCAGTTCTTCTAACTCACTGCACTGTCTGAAGTTA
>JANHFX010028014.1:13710-42707 GCA_027560015.1 Chloroceryle amazona
AGAATCCAGCTCCTGAACACAGCTCCCATCTGCTGCAGGGCCCAGTCTGGGACTCCCCTGGTGCCTGCTCCACAGCATCAGTGATGACGGTGATGTAACTACCATCAAGGGGGTTGGGTTCGATACTGGTTTTGTATATATTTGTATATATTCCATTTTTATTATTATTTTCATTCAAGCTGCTCTAGTTTCCTTTTCTAATTGCTAAGTCTCTCTCCCTTATTCCCTTTCTCTTCCCCCTTGGGGAGGGAGAGGGGTTAACAGAGAGCATCTGTTATTGGTCTCAGGGGCCGCCCTGACCCTAAACTGTGACAATATTGTATAGTTTGGCTACTTATGATTGATGTGAAGAAGGAAAATGATCCTGCTGATGGGTGGAGACAGAGGGAGTTTGGCAGGATTTCACTCATAAACAGCCATTCAAGGCTGGTGGGCAGCATCAGCCAGCCAGACACCTGGCACAGAAGTAGGGTAGCTGTGGCTATGAACATTGTGTTATGCCTGTAGCACTAGGCTGCCTGTTAAGTGAACCAAGTGTGGTGTGTATGGATCTTGGGCTTCCTAGTTTAAGGGTTTCTCTCTGTGTAGAGCCAGCTTTCGTTCTCACTCACTGTACCTACGCTCACAGAAAAAAAATCTTCATTGTGGAAAAGAAAGTACAAAGTGATGTCAGCAGACTGAGTTTCCTCCCAAGGAAGAGCCACATGTGACTTAATCAGTGTTTTGGATGGCCTTTTACTGCCTAGGAGGAAATTCTGATGAAGGATTTAACAAAGGATATGATTAAGACAACCTCTATTTAGTAAAATTTTTATGAATACCCTTAGCATACATTGCATGTTTAAGTTCCAGTAGCTGACGTGTACCACTGACAGCCACAGTGCAGCCTGCCTGGGTGGGTGTCCTCTAGTTTCTCTGCCTCAGCCCAGGCTGGCCTGATGTGCATCTGGAGACAATGGCCGCATCTCACAACATGCTTGATGGCAGTTAGGTGATTAAAGTCAATCTCTGCTGTGGGACACAGACGTTTGAATGCCCTATCATCAGGTCACAAACTCTGAAAAAAAATTGGACTCATCTGATTTAGATAATAAAGGCAATAAAGCCACATAATCTGAGCTTTTTTTTTTTTTTTCCATAGAGTAGCAGAACCAGAGCTGACTCAACTCTTCCCAGTAACCACAAGCAAAATTAAATTTTTCAGGCAGAGCAGAACAGCTCCTTGGCACCAGCCTTCTTGGATGACTCAGAGTACCAAGGCTGAGCATATTCCCATGGCCCCACTCTGCACATCCATCCTTGCTCTCCTCCTGCCTTTGCTCCTACATTTTTTCCAACCCTGAGCATCAGCATCTAACCAGAGCTGGTGGCATGGGCACCACAGTGCATGAGGGACAAGAAGAATGTCCATCTCCCAGCCCCATCTGTCATGCCCTCATCTGTCTGAGGAGCCTGCTTTGTGCAGGACTCTCCTCTGTCTGGCAACACAACCTACCTTACACTTGCATGTGGGTAGTTTGAGCCAGCCACAGCCACAGCTCCAGACTTCTCACCCAGGGCTGGGCCTTTGCAAGCCCCCTCAGACCCCTGCCCTAAGTGAGAGCTTACTTTTCATACAGTTCTTCATTTGTAAGCCTTGCAGGCTTGGCAGCAGTGCTTCTGGCAGTGCAGGTCTCAGATAACTTTCTGGTTTATAGACATACACAATGGCATTTCTTATCAGTAAGCATCCAGATAAAATTAACAGCAGGTGTGGGGCACTAACTCAGGGCCATCTTCTAGCACCCTGATGCCTGAGAGATAGTTGCCTGATCCTTAGGGCAGTGAAATACATGCCACTTCTTTGGGGTCATGGCTCTACTTGCTTTCAGGGAAGGGAGAGGTAAGCAGCACCTTACCTCTAGGCTGGAGCTGGGGGAAAGTCCTCTGTGCAGATGGCAGCAGGAGGTCAGCAAAAGCTTGCTTCAGTGAGACACTGTAATTAGTCTGGACTGAGTAATTTCCTGCAAGAGAAATTTCTTCCATCAGAGACTGTTTGTTAAGTTTTGTTCCCAAGCAGTTTAGCTAAATGAAGGTTATTTTAAGACTGCAACAGTGTTTCCAGATTTGATTCTGTGAAATTTATTAAAAAATATGAAAGCTTAAATGGCTGCTTATGTTTCCTCTGCTGAGATGAAAATACCGCACACAGAAGCGAATGCACCACATTCATTCTTTCTCCCTGTGTGTTTTCCAAGGACCACGAGAAACTCCTACTGAATGGCACCAGACATTGCTCTCTGCTGGAAGGGCCAACAGAGTTACTGCACTTGTGTTCTTTCCTATTCCTCCTTCTTCCTCCCTTTGCCTCCTACGTGAGCAAGTCATGGGCTGAGTTGAAGGGGATGAGTGGGTGACCCCTCTCTGCTGCACAGGTGCTCCCCTGGGCACTCCCTTGGGCATTTCTGGGGTACTGTGTGGAGGGGAGCAGAAAGGCAGAGGACTTACGGTCTCCCTAGTTCCCTTCTTGCCTCCCCAGGAAATCTTTGTTTCCTACCAGCTGAATTTTTTCCTTCCAGTTTGGGAATGTAGGTCTCATTAATGAGATTAATGGGAGTTGACTGTATGTACAAAGAGGACAATAGGTCCCTAAGACGAACCATGCCTCCTTTGGGGAATGTCAGTACAAATGGGGAAGACACGTAGATTTGTTGTGGTCTTTAAGATGCCAGAATATTACCAGAACAACAGTGTAGGGTGGAGGCTGCTGGCAGCCCTTGTAATGGGAAATAATTACCAACGGCCAGCAAGTTGTGCAGATGTCTGAGGCTAAAGGTTGGTGTCCCTGTGGCTATCTAGTTAATAGCACATTTTCAGGTAAGAAAGTTGATCTCTGAATGTCATGTTAATAAACAGAAAGTGAAAACAGAGGAGGCACATTTTTTATGGGTAGTTTGAGTAGCAGGTCAGATTCAAGCCTCCTATTCTGGTTTTTTGTTCTGTCCAGAGGAAGAAGTGGCTTAGTGAGCCACAGCTGGTAGCTTTTCCTCAAGCTCCCTCATAACCAGCAGGGCAGAATTCTGCTGCAGTATGAGAAAACAAAACGTCAACAAACAGACCTCCCGTTGTCTTTGACAGTCCCAGATTTTTTTTCCCAGGATTTGCAATTGTCTCTTCCCTCCCAGCCTGCCTTGGTTGCCTCTCACTTCAGAGCAGTATGGAAGAGTCTCCTCACCGAAGCTGGCTGCCTAGTATCAGTAAAAAAACAACCCATGGAGGCTGACACTAGTCCAACACATGCCCAATCATTTTGTTTGGCTTTTACAGCATCAAAACACAGCTGTCCTACCCAGAATATTAAGGCCTGCCTTTGCTTAGATGCATGTTTAAAGAAATGTAATTTTCTACTAAAGATTTTGTCATTTTTGTCATTTCAGGCTTATACTAAGCTGCATGTATTAGAAAATGAAGTCTACATTTGAGTGAGGACCTATTACTTCTGTTAGTCTCTTTTGAGCCATTGCAAGTAAATATTATATAGATTATTAGAAGAGATGAGGAGACTGGGCAGATTGGCTTCTTGATCAAGGTTATGCTGTACTCATTATGCAGCAGCACATCTGGAATGGTCCAGTAGTACCCTGAGAATTCCTAATACATTAATAAGACTTACACCTCCTATAATTGCATTTGGCTGATTAACTTTCGTCCAGCTGGTCTTAGCTGCATAAAAAGGTTTTTTATAAGCTTGTTATACAGAAGTATATTCTGAACATCTTGGGCATATATCCTGCCAACTTTTATTCTGACCTGAATAACTCACTTTCTGGCAGCTTTTAGCACAGATAAATTTTAAAATATCCATCACAAGCATTAGCCTCCTTGAGCTTGAAACTTCCAAATGTGTAGTCATGACTGTATGCTGCAAAGAACTATTATGTATCATTTTAATAACCATCCCTAGCTGTCTCTCCTTACTTGTAATGGAAGTTCAGCACTTACAAGCTTATAAAAAATTTCAAGGCTAGATCTTTGGCTTTCTAAGGGCCATAGTTTTAGTTTGGATGCTTTTGTTCCTGCAGCTGAATGCTTTCCAGATCACAGCAGAGTCTGTTTGCTGTTCAAGGAGCGAGGAAAGAATCTACACATTCCCCATCAGCTTAAAATGTGAAACCCCCTTTTGTTCAACAGCAAACAAGGCAGATGGAGATCAATTCTTCTTCTCCTACCATTAGGTGTCACTGTAGTAAATGGAAATTACAGACAAATGACTTGAAAAGAGGAACTATTGCCAAAGAGTATTCTGTGAGAAAACAAATAAATATATTTATAAGTAAATAATGTCTGCATTCTAGACCTATACTTCATTGCAAGCTGATTTGCTAAACAATCCCCAGATTTTTTTTTTACTTCGCAGGGGCCTAAATGATTTGACAATGCAATAACTCTAAACACGTTCAGAAATTAAAGATTTTGTTATAAAGGCACAACCAAAGTAGATTCAAAATGTGTAAACAGTATTCCTTTGTTGGTTCACATAATCTCCTTTTTTATCAAAACTGGAAATACCATGAAACACGAAGAGTTCATGTGGATATACTGTCTGTGTTCATGAGGCTGTAGACAAGAAAAGAAAAAGCAGATAGAACAGTCAAAGTATTTCAGAGTGGTCCAGTTCTCCAACTCCACCTTTTTCTTTTTGCTTCTAACAGAGATTTATTTATTTTTTTTTTGTATTTGAAGTATCTGAATAAACTGCAGCATGTAGCTGGTTAATTGGTTTTGGTATTTTTAAGATTTGCAAATTCTTGCCAGCATAATAACTTTAATAACCCATTCTGTTCTTTCGAAGCCATATTTCATATGACTGTAGTTATTCTTGGACACCAGGTCTCTCCAAAAGTTATATTTTGCATCTCCCTACCCTACTTTGAAGTACAAACCCAGCGCCCACTGACTCCATTAAGAATTACTTTTAATCTGCATGCCAGTATCATCTCCAGCTGACATCAGGGAAAGATTCTGGATTCCTGGAGGACACTGAATCTTATGTCCAATGCTGTGCTGTTCCTCTAATACTGGCAGCCAGTTGTCAAGTAAACACAACCATTGTAGGTCTGAAGAGACAAAATGAAAAATTTTCAGATAATTTAATTTTCATTTAATTAGTTTTTCCATTTGAAATAAAGTGGAACACATCAAATTTACAGTATTATACAAATTTTACCAATTTAAGAAGCTTGTGATGAAAATATTTCAGCAAAAAAATTTTGCCCTCACCCACCTGCTTTCTGTGACAAAAAATCAACCGTGAAAACATCTAAAATATTGCCGAATACTTCAGTACTGTCCTCTGCTGTCTCTGCTCAGTTCAGCTGCTGCTCTGGTAGGACTGCATCAACCTCCTCCATTGAACTATAGACTTGTTTTAATCACCACAGGCAGAGTTGCAACTCTACATCCAGGGACTGATTTTTGTTGCCTAATCAAGTTTCTTCTATAGTAAAGAAGGCTCGTGTATATGCTTTAAATCACGATTTTATTTTTGGACCTGTGGGGTGAAAGAGAAAACAGAGTTTCATTTTCTCTATGTTCCTGTCTCTGAAACAGCATTGGTCTTTATAACCTGCTTGATCCACGTCATCTAATTAATGCCTGGAAAGTTTCACAGGACCTGAAATGTTTGGTTTTTTTCCCTTCTTGCAAAGAGTCCCTGTAACAGTTGAATGTTAAAAAACAAAGCAATGTGTAAAAAAGTCAGTATGTTAAATATTGTCATGGCATCGGATAGTATTTTTATTTTATATGCATAGATATGTATATATACAAATGTATACAAATATTATCTTTTTATATATAATATAAATCACAGACATACATTATACACATATACACACACGTATATACAGGTGTTCATATATGTATGCATTTGGCACGTAAAATCAAATTTACTACTACATTAAATAATTTAGCTACTCTTCTATTGTAATGGCTTACATTTTGGAAGATGAAGACAAGCCTCTTAGACCTTGAAAAACACATGGGCTACTCAGATAGATGGCATCTGGGAGGACTCCTAACTCCCTCTACATTCTATAGGGAAAAACAGAGCCAGGTGCATTTCTTCCTAAATCAAATTAGCTGGAAGATGCCACATCCAATTGTAGTAAATTGATGTGAGAGTTTGTGATGTCTATAGCAGATCTTACAACAAAGGTCAATGTGCAGAGACATAGACAACAGGCTGGTATACAGCAACTTGTACTGAGGCTGCTTTAACAAAAGCAAGGAAGATGTAAAATGCAATCAATTTTTTAATATAGGAAAAATACAGTCTTAATGATATATTTTAATTAACCCAACCCAATCATTTATTTTGTTAAAAATGTTAATATAAAATAGTGTTTGAGTGAGGCATTTCAAGACACATGATTAGAAGATAATTTTTACTTTAAATAATAACAATAGATTTAACATAATCAAGCTACAGAATAAAATAAATCTGCATTATATGGACAGGGAAACTTGGAAAAGAAAACAAATGTGGTTAGCTTGTACATAAACTTATGGAAAAAAACACTGACATATGTCAAATTTACCTGTCATTGTCATCATTTTTAAACATCTCCCTTGATATCAACAAGTTTATTTCATGTGTTATGACACAATTATCCCTAATTTTATTTAAT
Source organism: Chloroceryle amazona (assembly GCA_027560015.1). NCBI lineage: Eukaryota > Metazoa > Chordata > Aves > Coraciiformes > Cerylidae > Chloroceryle > Chloroceryle amazona. The sequence goes on from JANHFX010028014.1 coordinate 20,379, forward strand.
TAACTTCACAAGACATCTAAAGCAATTCAAATGTTTTCTTAAATAAATGGTGAGAAAGGAACAGTTAAAGAGAGGGTACATATATATTCCATTCAGAAAACTGCAGTTGCAGGAATGCTGAGGTAATAAAGTCTAACACGTAAATTTTGGACAAAAGCTGTCTGTGCAACTGTAAATGAAATCTTAAGCCTACATATAAAGAGGTTTTGGGTTTTTTTATTACTTAATCATGCAGGTTTTTCTCCACAGGATTCTTGCCTTATTCATTGAGCAAAATAAATACTTATTACAAATTTGTTATTTTTCATGTCTTAATCTGCAAGCATTATTTACCACATATTGTTCAAAATCTGAACCGAAGGCATTTGTTCCTTTGTAGGTGCTTTTATATAGTATATAAATCTATATTTATACAGTATATAGTATATATATATAAAAATATATAAATCTATATTTATATAGTATATATCTCAGTATCTCAGTGCTTCAAAAAATATCTATGAATTTGTCTTTGCCACATCAAAAAAAAACAAAGCAACCCCCATATGAAATCATTATACCCATTTTACAGACAGAAACTCAGGACCAGAGTAATTGAGGTCAAAATTGCTAAACTTGGGTTCCCAAACCTGAGGGGTTTGGGGGGTTTTTTAGCACTTCAAATGCACACTGTCCAAATCCGGTCCACTTCCATCGTAGCTGTGACTCACCCACAAATTATACACTGCTCTTTGGGTTCTTTGTGGGCATATTCAGGTGCATCACAGTTTGGATGTGCAGCTTTGTGACCCCTTTCTGTAGTAGAAGGACCATAGGGAGGGCTGAAGCATGGGCAGGAACACCCTGCAGGGTTTGCTTACCTCATCTTTGAAGGGTGCAGCATGATGAGATGAGATGTTACAAGGAAACATCCATCTCTTATCTACTGACATCAATACCACTATGAATCCACTGTTTCTTGAAAACACCAAGACAAGTAAAAAAAAAATTTAAAAAAAGACACAAACACTGGATATTATGAAAAATTCAAAGCTCAGTTTTTAACAATCCTTAAAACAGCCCTTTATATCAACTCCTTGGCTAGAATAATAGAGAAACTAGTGGCAATGGTCAGAGGAGCATAGCACTTTCAGACCATGGGTACACCATTTAAGCACACTACCAATATTTAACTGGGCTATTTTCTTCAGTAATTCTGGAGACTGGGACTGAAAACATACTTTTAACTTCTGTATTTGATAGTTTAGCTACATTTGTGTTTTAAATAATGCTGCTACAGAAAAGATCAAATAACTGCACTTTGCATTTCAAAATACCCTTCAGGGGACTGGATGGCTTAGAGGACTGGGAACAGGAGCTATGTCCTTTCACCCTTTCCCTGCCAGTTCTAATTCAGGCAGGTCAGTAGTGGACAAAAAGTCACTCTGGATGTCACCCCGGCAGCGTGAAGTGCTTTGGGAACTCCATCCTTGCTCCTAATGGCCACTCACTCCCAGTTCCCTCCCACAGCCATTATATTCAGAGCAGCAATGCTGAGGCCAAGAGGTGAATGAGCCCGAGAGTTAAATTACCTCTCAGCCACAGAAAGTAATTCTTCTAGACAAGAGGGAGTGCACTGATACAGCAATAACACTGCAAATTCTCCTTGCTCTTAGTTACCATCCTGAAGGTAGCTATTCCCTTGTTTTTCTGTTTACTGTAAGAGAGGTGTCATCTGTTGACTTGAGGACAGCAGTGGCAGCCTAGTATTTGTAACTGCAAAGGAGACAAAGGAGAGACCTGTGTCTGTCAAGAAACGAGAATGTAAAAAACTCAATTTTTATGTGATCGACAGAGCTCCAGAGGTAAGCAAGGCCCAGGTGAATGGAGGTGTTCATGGATGTAATGGGACCAGCCTTGCAGACAGCTTCTTTGCAATCCTGTGGTGCAGTCCCACTGATGGTCCACAAAAAGAGAGCTTGCCCTGAAAAACTGGGAACCATGCCTGGACCTGGGTGCTTTGAAAAATCAATTTTTCTTGTAAGAGAACCAGAGGAATCTGCAGTACCTGGGAAGAGGCTCCTGCCTGACACCAACAGCCACAATGAGTCCTATTGTGTGCAGCCTCAATAAAGGTTCAAGCGTTATCCACAACTGCTGGTGTGCAGTGGGGCAATCAGGAGCTGTCAGTAGCCCATACTGTCATCACTAGAATCACATCTACACTGTAAGAAATAACTCAAAATGCTGCAATCAAACTTCTCTTGACACAAGTGTCCATATTTTGTAGAAAGCATGTGTCAAAGATACCTATGGAAAGGAAAGCCCTGCAAACCTATACAGCACTAGGACCCCTGGCTTGCATTCCAGTATCTTCCTGGCATGGGAAGATCACTCATACACTGGGCTGATTCTTCATGGGGTTGTTAAGACAGTTTTAGAAACAGACTGCGGCAGCTGTGGAAGACAAACTGGTTGCCTTGCACCAGATGTTTTGCCCTGACAGCTCACGCACATACTACTAACGCTGTCCTTATGCATGCTGAGGAGATATAACTTTGAGGGGGAACAGTCTGGAACAGCATGCTGGAATTTCTTCTGCCTGTCAGCAGAACCTCAGTGTTATTTGTAATTTATATGCATTAGTGTTCTGGTATCTCTGTCCATATAAAATTAGACCCTGTGGAAGAGTAATTTTTTGCCTGGCTTCCTAAGGAAATGAAGCTCATTGAAATCATGCTGTTTGTGCATCCATCTGGGTCCTTCTCTATCCTTTCTGTAATAACTTCTAAGACCTGTGGCTGATTTGAACCAAGTTTGATAAGCAACAGGCTCAAAATTAATTTTGTTTCCACACATTGCGTGAAAGTAGACAGGCAGAGAAGCCCAAATCATGACCCCCCCCACTAATAAAAAGAGTTTAACTTTAATTCACACCCTAGTCCACATCAAAAGAAAGATGTTGCCAACATCCAACACCACAAGAAGCTTCAGTCTGACACCATACCTTCTTAGCCATCAGTCTGTCAGCCCTGAAACACTGTCGGTGCAAAGTAGACACTATCAACTCCAGAGCTCCTGTTGCCCTGCTTGCTCACGGGAACACCCCTAATGAGGAGAGCAGGGATACTTGTCAGAAGAGGGGGAAATCACACTTACAGTTTTACACAGTCTAGTGGCTTTCTGACCCAAAACATCAAGTTCAACCTCAGTTCTTGCTGCAGTTCACACCAATGCTGACTATGTACTCTCCTTCCCCTTGTGCCACTTCTGGTGTTCACAGGACCCAGTGCCGAGCCGATTTTATGCACTACATTGGGAGAAAAATAACCTAGCAAAGAAGGCATATAACTTTTTGCTGAGTTAGTGAATTGAATTGGCTCAGCACCAGGAGCTGCCAAGCACGAAGTGGGTGTTAGAAGGAAGGGAAGAGCTCATGGTAAGGCAGAGGACAGAAGAAGTGGTGAGCTGGGGGAAGATGGAGTGGGATCTTGCTCTGCCAGTGCAAGCCAGTTGTTAGATAGGTTCAGTCAAAGAGTATTGACAGCTGTAATTGCGTGTGCTATGCTAATTACAGAAACACAAAATAACCAGCTGTGAATGAGACTGTTCCACACTGACTCCTTTGCATTTATTAGATCGTGCATGAAAATTAACAGGTTGGCTTTTAACAGCGTGGAGATCCAAGGTGTGACACAATGGGACAATAAGTGACACTAAGATGATGTCTTCTTGAAGGTGCCTTCCTCTGAAATAGTGACATTTAGGTAGCACAAGAGATGACATGATTTCTCTCATGCCTTTTTGGTTCTTTGACTAAAACTGAATTAGTGTGTCTATATTTAACAGTTATACCAGTTCAAGTATATCCAACAACAGTTAAACCATGCTTAGGGAGAACATGGCTATATGAATGACCTCCTGGTGGACTTACATAAAGAATAGGAGAGAATAGACATAACAGGCAAGAGTACTTATTATGTTGATATATCTGATGTCCTGCAGTCCTTACACAAACCTGTGTTTAGTGCCCTTTCACTGCCACTGAATATGCATGAATCTCCCAAAAATGTTTATGCTAAGACAAGCACTTATTGCTGAATCTTTGGATCTAAACACCTACTAAATAAAAATCAAATCACTCTTTCAGAGAGCTTTTCAGGTTAATGGTAAGCATTTTCTTGGAACATTTTCCAATAAAGGAAACTGTTGTCATTAAAAATAGACTTTTCAATCAAAATATACACTCACAAATTCTCCATGCCTTTACACAATTTCTGATGAAAAATGTCAGGTTTTGGAAACCAAAAATGTTCAGTTGAAGCTTTTATTAAAAACCACAGGGAAAAACAATAAAGAAGACTTGTCCATGTACAGAAAGGCCATTTGTCTATCCAGAATTTTTATTAAAACAAAAACTGTTATTATTTCTAGCTTTTAAATTTAAGAACACGTGTATAGATTTCATCTTAGGGTCACATTTGGATACTTGGGTTATATTTCTGACCCTGGAACTTGAAGGCTGTTCAGAGGAAGCACAAACCAAATCCCTGCTTGTCTCAACCCAAACCAACTCAAACCCCTCTGAGCACCTCAAACGCTGAGGCAGGACGGGGGTTACCAGATGCCTCAGCTGAGATTTGACACAGGAATTTTCGTGGGGGTTGACATGTGGCCCAGCTTCCTGCCAGACTCACAAGCTCAGAACTGCTCCCACATGGATTTCTAAAAGCTATTTTTGCCTTTTTTTGAGGAGCTGCAGCCTCAACAAGGGGAGACACGTATTTGTAGAGAACCAGTGTAAAGACTAGGAAGTGGGACAGGAAGGAAAATTGGAAGGAGACTTAAGCTGGACAGACATGATATTTGCCTAGAAAATATTGCCTAGGTTAACTGCAATTGCAGGTACTCTTATTGGATTTGAGGTACATACACAGAAAAGGGATATATAAAAATGTAAGTGTTGTTTGCTGCCCTTGTAGCTCCTGCTGATAAATCTGGTAAAATGGGTGGAAAATTAAAAAAAAAAAAAAGAGAGAGAGAGAGAGAGAGAGAAATATAAGAAACCATTAGTAACTGTTATTATTTCTTTCTCTTGTGGTTAGATCAAGTAGTCAAACAAAGACTTTCATACATCTGTTATAATTCTGAATGCTTCTTATTGAGGCTGAATTCTGCTGTTTTTTTCATGATTTAGACACATCCATTCCAGCAGAGGAGTAAAGATCTGTTCTCACTGAGGTCAATGGCAAAACTTCAATGGCAAATCAGATGTTGGACCAGAATCAATACAAGAACCAAGACCCATTTTCAGGTTATTTAAGTAGTTGTGAATTTTCCAGCGTACAAATTTCCTATAGGAACTTTTTTTCTGCATTTAAAAAAAAAAAAATCTGATCAATTCCTCTCCCCTTGAAAATTCATATGCATTCAGCAAAGCACTGTGCTGAAACAGAGCATATTTATTGACAATGAAATGAGAGCAGTACAATTCCAAGCAATTTAAAAATAACTCCCTTCGATTAGTTTCAATGCAAGGATGATAGCACAGAGGATTATTTTTCTGTTGTAGTAAATTATTTATGTGAAAGTTGTTTTCCTTTTAACAAGTAAATCTTCCTAGACACAATTGCATTAGGTCTCTTGAATTTCATAATGGGGTTATCAATGAATGCACACAGAGTTTCAAGGTAAGCCTCAAGTGCAGCTGTGTTCACACAGTGTAGAAAATTGACCACTGTGTCCATGGACATGAGTGCTCTTCCACATCCCTTCCCCTGTGGGGAAAGAAAACCAGAGGCTGCTACTGCATTTTTGTTTTGTTTTGTTTTCTGTTTATCAATTGCCCTTTGTGGGAAATAATGTTGTATTAAGCAGTGGCAACATGTTACAGTTCTTGCAGTGAGAATGGTACACAAGCCTTGACTGAAGCTCTATAGCAAGCTGCACCATGCTGGAAGCCCTTTGCCAGGAGACTGTTCCCATATAACTCCACATCACCTTGCACCTGGAGATTCTGCAAGGACACAGTGAGAGGGGACACAAGTACAAAGAGGGAGAGGGCTGATCAAGCTGTAGGCAGAGCACCATCTCCTGAGTCTCACACCAAATCCCTTCCTACAGTCGTCCTGGTCTCTCAGAAGATGTCCATCAGCCTCTGCACCAGGTATCAGTACATGTGTCCAGGTTTCAGCACTATTGTTTTTCCTGTACAGCAGCATTTTTAATATACTTCTTTTGTCACCACATTAAAAAAAATCTCACCTTCCTTCTCATGTTCCTTTCATCTTGTTAGGGACAAACATGATACAGTGGTAACAGGCCTCCACTAGATTTTGGGTTCAGTCCTCTGTAGGTTACTATGTAGCAGAATTACAAGACTGGAAGCAGCAGAATCCTCCATAGACCAGTTTTTCAGATGATGCAAAGTCAGGCACAGTTTGTTTTCATATCTTTTCATTACATCTTTACATGCATGTGGGCTCTCTATGCAGTGCCAATGATTAGCCAGAACCTGTCCATTTTATATAGCACTTGTATAGCTCCTGCTTCTTGCTATATTCAATAACATGGCATCACAAGCCAGCAGATGTTAGACACAGTGAGCAAGAAACTTGTCTAAAGCTGAGTGCAGCTGGCCCACTAATGGATACAGGGGTAAGAGTGAAGCCCAGAATGGCTACAGGGAAGAATGGGGAGATGTGTTTTGACTGTGACTGCTTTAAGAATTAGATATTAAGAAAAATTAGGCTTCTTGATAAGGGAGAACACTTTCACGGACATGTGACCAGTGTACAATGATGCTTCTCAGAGATGCAAACAGGAGGAAAAAGGCCAGCAAAACACCAGTCTGCTTTGACGATCATTTTTCCCTCAAAGAGAGACCAACATTACATGTAAGTAAGGACCATGAGCAAAGGGAAGATGCTGAGGTTGGCAGTGTCAGAAGAGCCCCTTAGAAAGGACCCCCAGCTCCCATGGTCAAGCAATGCCCAGGAGGCAAACCATATGGCAACCAAGATCTGCTCTGATTTTCAGATGGACTTTGTGAATACACTAGGTTGTTTTGGTCACTGTTTTTCAACATGTCATCCAAATGTCTTGGTGTCTACAATGGCAGAATAAACTCCTCTTTCTCCTCCCTATTGTTGTCTACCTACCACTGGGGCCTCAAGACGGCTGGAGAGACTTTGATTCTGTTATTTCTCAGGAAGCATCTGACTTTGTTTGAGAGGTAAGGAAAACCCTCAGAGAGTCAACCCTCAGTCTGTGTTCATGGTGATAACCCAAAGAGTGCCAGGTGCCATTCACTGACACAGAGCGTAAAAATCCTTTTGCCCAGAGCTGCCTTGGTAAGGAGCAAGTGGAGGAAGATACTAGGCGTGCAACTACAGGCACAGCTGTACAAGTAACCATGTCTGAGATCATGATGACTCCTTGGGTACCAAACACTATTGCTTCGGTAAAAACAGATTAGCTGTTTTCCATTTGGAAAATACCTGAGCCTATTTGCTGTCCCACTGCCTTGGATCTTGCCCCTGTTCTGACTGTGAACTACTGTATCTTTTGCCGACCAAGGAAAGCGTAGCCCAGCTGTTTTTCTATACCACAGCTTATAGCTTCCTACAGTAGGAAGGAAACACAGCATACCTATTTTATAAGTATAGGAAGGACTAAATCAATTAGCTGAATAAGCAGGTATTTATTTTAGTTCTGCAGCATTAATGAACTGAGAAGTCAGCCTGAAGTGAGTACTCTTGCCGTTTGCAAAATGTTCTGCATTTTCTCTCCTAAGGTACTCTGTTCAGAAGTGCCTATCAAGTATTTGAAACAGCACTGTGTTTTCTAGGAGAAAGTATAGAACCATAGAATCATTAAGGTTGGAAATTACTTTCAAGATCATCAAGTCTAACCATCTACTAAACATTATCATGACCATTAAACCATGTCCTGAAGTGACATCTTTAACACCTTTAATGATCATCCATAAATAACAAGGTAACAGGAATTAAGACAGACATCGGACAGTGTTTGTCAACAAACAATTCTCTGTCCGTGGGACTCATGAGGAAGAGGAGCATTTCAGTTGCAGGCAGAGAGCCTCTTGCTCACCATCCCACTGACATTGCCATGTGGTGATGCTCTGGATGCCGCTCCAGCGGCACCTGGCCCCCAGCAGCACCTGGTCACCAGGGCACCTGTGTCACAGTGACACCAACCTCTGCCTCACTGAAAGCCACGATTCTAAGTAAATTTCCAGATCGGAGCTTTTCTCAAAACTGGCATGTTTGGTGAACTCTCTAAACTGCCAACACAATACATATGTCCACCAAAAATATTGGCTTGATAAAAGTCGATGGTTATGTAAGCTGCCTACAAGTGCTTCTCCTGTTTTGCCCTTGACAATTTAAACCTTCAGATAAATCACTCTTGGGAGTGTAATTCTTCTGGAGTCAATGATGTTTTTCATTTTTAACCTTTGAATTGAGTATTTTGAGACAGCTTTCCTTTTTCTGTACAAATACAAGCCAGATAATACATTCAGTATACACTTATTTAAACTAGATAGATTTTGTGCATCTTCTATTTTTTGATCTTCTGGAAGTATATCTTTATTTTCAACTTTGTTTTAAATGTAGTTGCAAAAGAAAAAAAAATAAATTAAACAAATGAAAAAATTAATAGAATTAAATAAAACAAATTAACATATACATGTATCTGTTGTCAATTTACAATTAAAATGTTAATGCAATTAAGCAAATTACTTTCTGTCATTCATAGTCATTCTTCAAATGAGAAGAAGTGTTAGGGCAAGAGAGGACTCCTGAAATTTGGCTTTTTAATTACGTATGCATAAAGTTTAGGCACTTAAGGAGAATAAACAAGATCCTTGTAGTTTCTGGATTCTGAAAGTCAAGACTTGGAGAAATGTTCTATTTTCTTTCCTGAAGAAAAACAGCAAACGATGATTCATATATTACAGAACGCTAAGAATTAGTAAAACGTGTTGTACAAATAGATGCTAGTCTTTTTCTGCTATTTTTTCAACTGCATCTTCCAAACAGTCTGCACTTTGATGGAACTGATCTAAATTACAGATGGGCCAAACCTGCTTTTCAGGGTCAAATTTAGCCTGATTTAAAAAGGCTCCTTATTGATTGAAAGTGGATCTGAAATCAGGCAGAGCTAGACGAGGCCCAGTTATCAGCAGATCCCATTATGCCGAGCGGAGGAAGTTACAGCCGGAGCTCTGCATGGCCCCTGCAAGTTAAGCATATGCTTTAGTGCTTTGCAGGACTCGTGCCAGAGATCTCCATCCTTTACAAGACGGAGTTACCAAGCGGATGGACATGCTCCAAAACAGGGCTCTGTAGCAGAAAAAGCAGCAGATGAAAAACCTTAACCGAAGGCTTCTTTTCTCCTGAATGGCCAAGAACAGAGGAGTCCTCTCAAAAGCACCCATGATTAAGATAAAGGGGATTACAGCACTGTCACTCAGAGCAGCCACATGCAGTGCATCCTTTCTAATCTGAGAGAAAAGAGATTTGAAATGCTGATAGACCTTACTAATAGATACAGGCTGCAAATAGACTGTTGCAGAGAATAAAAAAATAAAAGACTTCTCTTATAACAGCATGGCTGCTACACCTCAAAAGCTAAGAATTTGTAAAGGTAGACAGATCTTTCTGAGGAGAAAAAAAAAATGGATATAAACAAGCAAGCAGCCATAGATTGCTTCAAAAATAGGAATGCTGGATGCACGAGAGCTCAGGGGTGATGAAGAGGACACACTCAGACAATGCCAACTCAGCCTTAGAAATCCTTGTAACAGATCCTGATTTGATCGTGTCCCCTGCTCTCATTTTTCTCCTGTCTTGGGCGAGGGGTTTGTGTTTAATAACATCATTTGCATCAGTGTGTCCCAGCTGACCAAGGTACTAGGGCTGGGAGAGATTAGCATGGTAATCTCATTCTGATGGATAAAATTAGCAAAGATATTCCCCTGAATGGAGAGCTGCCATTGGCGAGCTGCCGTGCTTAGAATCAATTACTAAATTACTTTGAGCTCTAAGTCGACAGTAACAGAAAAAAATTGGCATCGACCGAAGTGAAATAAGATAAAAAATATGCGATCATTAAATCTCTCGCTACTATTCACGAATGTGACTCACAAGAACTGCACAAAAAATAAGGCAGAATTTAATTTTTAACAGTGGTCCCTGTCATCATTTCAACCAGAGCTGCTCAGTGCATGGAAGCACAGCTCAACCTTGCTATCCCATTGCTTGGAGGAAGAGCTGGGCTGCTTGCAGCTCCCATCCTATGCTGAGCAGGGCACATCATGGGAAATGAAAGACAGGAGATCGTCTTCTGTATGTGCAAGCAGAGCAGGGTAGAGAAAGGCTTTACCAAGGCATAAAGCCTTCCTTCATGCTGTAATTTCCTGCTCTCTGTGTAAGCCTATTGTATGTACTCAATGCTATGCAAGCATAGGGAAGGGTAGGTCCCTGCCCCAGAGAAAGCACAACCTGGAGGCTTTTCTGTGCATACACAGACAGTGTACAAAATTTGCAGTAGTGAGTAAAGAGTCCAATGTACTCACCTCGTTTGCACAAAAAAAAAACTAAACCAAACCAAAAAAAACCCCACAAACCAAAAACCTGCAAAAGGAACATGAAGAGCAACATCATGCTGTTTATAGCACAGTTAGAGGTTTGCCGAGGCTTAAACATGGCCAAAATCTCTGATCTTCAGCGTACATGGACTTTCACTGCCCATTTGACCTGCTGGGCAAGGCAGAAGTGCTGTGCAGTGACAGAGGTGGTCAGAAGTCCCAGCATTTGCATTATTATGGCTGAGCTTCTGGTTTTACCTACAGATTTCTGGTATTACCTACAGATTACCTACAGATGGTTTTTGACTGCCCTGGTTGAGAGCAGTGACACACATGTCTGGCTTTCAGAAAATGACAGACTTTTGAAACTTCTCCAGTTGAACACATACACCTAGAGACACCTCAGATCACTAGCTGCTTCTACAGACCTTCTAGACTAAAATTAGTAAAGCTGTAGATAAATACTCAGTCCATCTTTTCTGGAACAGAGGAAATGTGAAAGGGAATAATAAATTAAAAATCACAATGTTACCCAAATTGTCGGACATAGCATCAAGTATTACCTAGTACCTTAGTTGCAGATATGAAATAAATGGGCTTCAGAATGAAGAATATCCAACCAACACACAATCAGTAGTATAGCAGGGATGCAGAAAAAAAACGTGAAAGAACCTTTTATCAGCTTTAAACACTGGGAATCACAGTAGCATAAGTAATTGATAATATTATTAGCACAGTATACATATCAGCTGTCGGGATATTATGAGGACTGAATCCAATCTCTGTTGAGGGAGTCAGGGTCAACATCATTAACTATAGATCCTGTCCTGGTTTACATATAGAGCCCTCAGGCCAAGTGTCTGCCAGATACATCTCTATAGATGTGCATAGCTATAGGACATACAGGGGGCTAATCACACACATCAGTAATAGACAACAAGCTTTTGTTTATCTGAAGGTTTACTGGAATTAACTGATTAGTGTCAGCTTGACACAATAACTTTTGTCTACAATGTAGTAGATCATTTTGATGGTTTTATTGATGGACTGTTGTCTAATGTAAATTGTAAGGGTAGTTGAATGAAGTAAGAAACATTTTAGTTAAACAGAAATTGAAAAAGCCACTAGCAAACATATCTTTAAAATGTCACGTTCTGCAGATGCCATGACAGTGATAACAATTATGGCAACAACAGTAACTAAACAGAGTTTAAAATAGAAATAGACACTACCTATTAATAAATTTATCTCCTACATAAATCCTCAGATGATATCCTGATGCTAAAAATAACGTAAGATAAATTTGATATAGCTCTTTCTGAAAATAAAATTAGTTTAGTAAAAGAAAAGACAAAAGGGTAAAATATATTTATTTACTTAAAACCCATAGTGTCACAATTTAGGAGAAAAGTATGAAAACTATTTAAGAAAAAATATCTGTTGAGGTAAATTAATTCTTCACATAGATTCATAACATTGTTTTCTGATTCTTACGAGATATAACTACTTTATCCCATAGGTAATACAGAATACACTGTTTGCTTTATCAACTAGTCTAGGCTTTCTGTTTCTTCACAGCATTGTTAGGAATTCATGGTTTAAAACTATATGATCATATTCATCTTCTAACATAAATAACAATAAACTTCTTTTCTGGCTCAGCTATTAGATTATTTACTGCAACAGTTGGACAGTGTCCCCTGAAAGTAAGCTCAGGAATTACAGTGATTATGTCATGAGTGCTCAGAAAGATGCTATATGGTCTGCTATATTTATATTCTGCTATAAATAAGAGAAAACAGATTCACATTCTTTTATAACTTCAAAATCACCTTCCTTTCCTTTCCAGGCACAAACTATTCTCCCCACAAGAGCAAGTCAAAACAATTAGGCTAAGACAAGGGAGATACTGTGTGTCACAAAACAAAGTAATTAAATTTAGGCAGTATTATCAATGATGCCCAGTTCCAACCACTGAAGCTGCAGTTAGTAACCCCAGTCTGTCCCTCTATCAAAAAGCTATTTATTCTTCATTACTGGCAATCCCTGGGTTATAGGGATTCATTGTCATTGTAGAAACCTATAGGAGGAACAGTTAGTGCAATGATATTATGGAAATAGCCATTTCATAGCTCATGGGCAAAGTAGTATTGAGTCACAGCTTTCCAGCAGTTGTCAGCAATGCTGAAATCTTGTCTGTATTATCACCCTTGAGGATTCATTACATTAGTTTGGTTTATAGCAATGCAATAGAAAGGGAAATCATGTTACCACAGAAAAGAACCCCATTTTAGAGATCCCATCCCTGCAATTCCTACAGAAGTCCATATGCAAGGTCTGCAAAACCGGGGACAAAGCATGCTGTTCCTTGGGGACACAGATTGCCAAGTTTAGATCAGAAATAGCCTCATCAACATGGTTCCACTTTGGCCATAGGCACGAGTGTAGTTATGGCTCCCTCTTGATCTATCTCAAAACTAATTCTGCCTTCTATCTGGAGCAGGGCAGCACATGCCTGAGAAAGTGTAACTTGCAGTACTGAGATTTCAAAAGGTTTTGTCTCACGTGCTTTTAAATCTGAGGATGTGCAAAGTCACATGAGTTTATTGCATGGAAGGCAATGAAAGCAAATTGATATGTAGATAGGTTGTGGCATTCTTGAAGAAATACAAATGAAATAAACACAATTCATTTTGTGTGCTTTCTTACCTAAGAGTACATTGATGCATCCAAGAAATCACAGCCTAGCAGCTTTCTAAAGATCTCTGCTTCTTCACTGAAAAATGCAGATTTGTTAAATCTTAAGGTTCTGTCAGATCTTGGTGGTACTTGTCTATGTATTAGACATATTCAAATCTCTGTTTATTTGAAACCAGCAATATACATTCTCAGCCCACATTTGTGCCTAGTTACTAGAAAAAAAATAGCTTGAAATGGGGTTTATTTTAAGTCTAGGAAAAAAAGGTCTCAGTTTTGGAAAGCAAAATGTTTCATGTGGTTAACTCTTAAACAGCTAACCAAGTCGGTTGACTTGCATGAAAACAAAACAAGTAATTTTTATCTTGCTTTAAAAAATAGATCCTGGGCAATGGTACATAATCTTTCTTAAATATTTTGGTTCATTTTAATAAGGATGTTAAAATATCTAGGTATTGATTTTCTGTGGCCATTTTGTGTAGTTATTTGCATTATAAAAGTTCCATTATTATAACATCAAGTCAGAAGCAGCTGATAAGATGTAAACACAATACAGTGCAATTTATTCTTATGGAATATCTTTTATAGAAAGCACAACAGAACCTTTTACATGTAGATACACACTTTCAGACACAATTCTCAATTGTGCCCAGTAGCACACAGTTAAGTAGAAGTATAAAAAGAAAGAAAAAGACCATTTGTGGTCTGTAAAATGGACAGATAGAGCATACTACAGTAGTCAGGAGAATGACAGCACTTTTACCCAGTAGTGCCTCAGAAAGGTGGGTTTGGACTAAATAACTTCTTGTATGAGGCCCTGATAGCCCTCAAAATGCAGAGAGGAGAGAGATATTGCAAGTGTAAGTGCCAATCCAGAGAGATGCTGGAGATCGCTAGAAGATGCAGATGATGCTCTGTCAATGCAGAAACATGACTTAAACATGCAGTTGAAACAGATTATCACATGTATACCTAAAATGCATTTATCAATCTGCAGCTATTTCTATACTGGAAAGGAGAAATCAGTTTTGAGAAGTATGGACATCCTCACCATAAACTTCAGCAAAAAAAAAATAGTAAATACCCCAGCTTCTTCAGCATCTACATGGAGAAGATAGCATTTGGATTTTAAGTTTGCATATGAGAGAGAATTTGATTTTCCACAAATGCTTCTTCCTCAGATCAATTTTGAATGGAGGGTATCACCATCAGGTATCAGAATGACTTCCATTGGTTTTGATCCCTTTTAACAACTTATTCTTTGTTCCATCCTTTGCTGCCTCCTTGTTTCTTTCTCTCTGTGTACGTGTCTTCCAGGACATGTTTGAGCACACAGCTCTCTCCTGCATACATTGCTTCTGGTTTAAATTATCCTTGTGAATGACTTTTGCTATCTCTTTTCCCATTTCACCAGCAGCATAATTCTCGACATCTAAAAGAGGCATATTCTTACTATTGAGCATCTTGGCTCCAAACAGCACCTAGGAGTCTTCTTGCACCTTCTTCTGCCATCTTGTTAGAGCACCAAAAAAGATGAGATATGTCATAGTGGAAGATACTTGTCACTGGGCTCACTGTATAGAAGCAGTACAAGGTAACTTTGTAATACGTATAAACATCCCTAATCAAAAGTTCAGCACAGTGAATAATATGAAATGTATAGGTAATATCTCATTCAAATATAAAGCAATTATCTTGATGGCAAAATAGTCTGTAATCATTAAGACCAAAGGACAACTCTAAGTCAAAATATTTCATAAGACATAGTTCCATGATTCTGTATTCAATAGCAATGTTAAATTAGAATAACAAATAAGAAGGAAAGCATCAAAATAATTAGGAAATTAAAAGACTATTTTGTCATTATGATTCAATTATTTTTGGGCCAGCACAAATAGAGAAGTAATCCTGAGAGATATATTTTGTATCTCAATGTAATATAAAGGCTGTATATTATATAAAATGAGGGGGAACGAAAAATTTTGCTCATCCCAGGATTTCAATTGCTTTATCTTGCCAAAAATTCTCATTGGGTCAAATACAAAGACCTTCATTCAGTAGTTAACAAGGCTTTCTTCAAGCAAATTCCTACTGGCCTCATCATTTTCTCTACAATTTTCACAAGCAAGTCACAGCTGCCCAATGGCACAATTCATCAGTCATGATATACTATTAGATATACATTATATGTCTTCATAGGTACGTTGGGGTGTGTCTGCATATGATGTAATGATGTGCAAAATGCAGAATAAACATTATTTAAAATATAAGATGAGAATGCTATTTCAATCACTTCTAATTTGCATTTCATATTCCCAAAACATCATAATACTATTATAAGGTATTGATCCAAACATGACCATTTGATTTCACATCAATACTAATATGACTTTTCTGTGATCTGTTGACGTGTGGGATTTTCTGAGTGACATACATACATACAAATATCCAACTGTTTTCACTAGTAAAATGGTATCCAGCTGTTCTGTATGAAAAGCTGTTGATAAAAATGTAGATCATCCTGTCCCAAAACTCAAATTAAGATTTTACTGGTAGACTTAGATTTTTGTTCTTACTGCTTTCCTAAATCTCTATCCTTTATGTTTTTGATATAGTGGTATTCTTCTGATACTGCTTGTTGTCTGGAGCCGTATTCAGTATCCTAAACACAATGCATGAGTAGCAAAAGTGATTATACCATTTAGGAGCAAGAGTCTCTAGAAATCTAATTCATATCCTCAATGTGTTTTTTCAGGACATAGAAACATAAAAATGTCTGGGTTGGAAGGCACCTCTAGAGGTCATCTAGTCCAATGGCCCTGCTGAGAGCAGGGACATCTTCAACTAGAGCAGGTTGCTCAGAGCTCCGTCAAGCCCCACCTTGAATGTCTCCAGGGATGGGGCCTCAACCACCTCCCTGGGCAACCTGTTCCAGTGCTCCACCACTCTCGTGGGAAAGAACTTCCTCATTATTTCTAATCTAAATCAACTTCTTTCTAATTTGAAACCATTGCCCCTCATCCTTTCACTCCAGGCCTTTGTAAACAGGCCCTCTCCAGACTTTTTATAAGCTCCCTTCAGGTACTGGAAGGTCTCTATTAGGTCTTCCTGGAGCCTTCTTTTCTCCAGACTGAACAATCCCAGCTCCCTCAGCCTGTCCTCATAGGAGAGGTGCTCCAGCCCCCTCATCATCTTCGTGGCCCTCCTCTGGACCCGCTCCATCAGGTCCATGTCCTTCCTGTGCTGAGGGCTCCAGAGCTGGACACAGTATTCCAGGTGAGGTCTCACCAGAGCAGAGTAGAGCAGCAGAATCACCTCTCTCGATCTGCTGGCCACACTTCTTTTGATGCAGCCCAGGATGTGATTGGCTTGCTGGGCTGCAAGCACACACTGGCTGCTCATGTCCAGCTTCTCATCTACCAGCACCCTCAAGTCCTTTTCTGCAGGGAAGCCCTCTATTGCCTCTTCCCCAAGCTTGGGACCTGACATAAAGATTGCTGGAATAACAACCTTCTACTGAGCCTCTCTGAATTATGTAAATAATACAGTTTATTATAAAACAGTTCTTGCTTTGACAATACAGATGCCAAAATCATATGGGTCTCACCCCAATTTCTTCTCTCCCACTACACTGGTATACAGGATGATACTCAAATAGCCTTTAGTCTTCTCAACAGTGATTATGTACTTCTTACAACTAAACCCTGTTTTCAACATTACCCAAGAGTTTCAGACAACATCATTATGTTGATTTTTCCTGGTGGTTATCAACTTGAAATTTACCCCTTGATCAGGGATAATTACCTACCTTTGCTGCAGATACCTAGAAGGGCATCCCCTTTCCCACCTGCACACATACATATACCCAGACACAACACAGTTTCTGCTAAATACAACAGCAATACCTCCATTCATTTACTTGGAGAAAACTTGGATCTTACTGGCATGGAAAGCCTGAAGGGGAGAATCTGGGAAGTCTGGGAAGAGTGCTATGTTCTGATGATACTCAGCCACTTCGGTCTCACTGAGATCAGCGTGTAGAATGCAATTGCATTTATCTCACATGTGTATCTATGGGACCTGAGCAAAAAACTAGCTGAAAACAGATTCATCACGGATTCATCCCAACATGAACCATTCCAGTTTCATCACAGAAGCCAAGGCACCTAAGGAACATCCAACAATTGTCACTTGCCTCAGGTGAGATGTGCTTCTTTCACATCACTTGCCAAGACCTGAAAATGGTTCACAACCTCAAAATCCATGAAAAAATCCATGAAAAACTGCATCAGGATCACAAGGTTACTGCCTCAGGCTCTTCTGCCTTTCATTATGTACAACAAATCTGTGAACCTTCTTTCCCATGTGAAGATGAAGTAAGGACGGAAGAATCCAGTCCCTGTATAGGACAGGTAAATATATACACAACATTCACCTTCAATTCCACTCACTATATTCCTGTGCACTTTCTGATGGAGTGCATGTTGCAGGAAAATAAACCCCTGAGAACATCAGGATCACTGAGCTTCAAAACTTCCTTCCAGCCCCAGTGACCTTCTAAACCAAACCTGTAATATCGGAAGTAATAAGAGCGGGAGTAAATGTGATGAGTTTATATGGGAACAGCATCTCCCCCAACACAAACACAGCCACAACACAATTACTAGGTAAAAACTTCATTGGGACTCCAGAGCCTTCTCAGCAGGGGACAAATTCTAATGGCTAATCCAAAGTCATTTAAATTACATTGTGAGTTTGCTGGAGCCCTATCATCTCCTGTTTGGTTCTCTGGATAGACTGTGTATAAACACAATGCATATTAGTATATATCCTACCATCTACTTACTTTGACACATCACTTTCTTTACTTTTGAAGATATCAGCATATTTCAGTATGCAATTACAGAATCTGAAAACTCAATTAATGTGCTATTTACATGAGTATTAACTAGAACAATGTCTATAAATGCATTAGAAAAAAATCTTCTTATAGATTGCAAATAAACTTTTAAGAACTGACCCAGTGCCAATCCTTTCAGCGCCTGTCTGGATATAGGCAATTATTTTATTTAATGGCACAGCACAAGGCCCCAGAGTACACACATAAACCCACATTTTCCAAGGGATATTCAAGCAAGGATTACATAAAAGGTTTTAGTAAAAACTGCAGCCTTGTTCTAATCTGAAGCTATTACCCATTCATATTCTCTATGAATGTAAACAGATAATTTACCCTTAATTTAAGGCCCCTTCACATCAAGCATAATCAGCTTAAGGAAGATGTGTGGTCAGCATAAAAAAGATGTAGTTTACATCTTACGTCTGCAGTTCATGTATGTTGAGCTCTGCCTCCTGTTGTCTCCAGCAGATGGAAACTTCTGTACTGCCTTCGGTCTTCAGCCAACACTTGCCAGGTATTTTCACTCCTTTTTCTGAAATCTTAATAGAGGGTCTGGGTTTGACCACTGAAGTCTGAACGTCCTACCAACCCCCTTTTTCACAAAAGATTAACTTTGTAGTACTTGACTTTCAATGGAGGAGCCTGTGAACTCATTTTGACTGCAATAAAATGAAAAAAGGCGGTTGATTAGCTGGAAGGCATTGGTGTACTTTTCACGTTAGCACTTGGGGATGACTAGTAGTAATTTATTTGATTGATTGATTTGAATAATTTTTACTGGGAGGTTAAAAATGACCAGCTGCCAGTCATGTCACTTTCACATAGAAGCCTGGAACCATCCATCAGGAATCATTTGCCAACTGGAGAGTTACTAAAAAAAAAAAAAAAAAAAAAGGCAGCCAAGCTTAGATAAGTCATCTTATAGAAATAACATAGCTGGTACAGAATCATAGAATCGCAGAATTATTGAGGCTGGGAAAGACCTCTGAAATCATCAAGTCCAGCCTATGACCTAACACCACAACATCTGCTAAATCATGCCACTAAGTACAGCATCCAATCTTTTCTTAAAGACCTCCAGGGGTGGCAACTCCACCACCCCCCTGGGCAGTCCATTCCAGTGTTCTGTCACCCTTTCTGTGAGGAAGTGCTTCCTAAGATCCAACCTAAACCTCCCCTGGCACAGCTTCAGGCCCTGCCCTCTCATCCTGTCACTAGTTGCCTGGGAGAAGAGCCAGGATGGGTAGACCCCATCCACAGCCTTCCCCTCATCTACCAGATGGATCACCCAGTCATAGAAGGAAATAAGATTGGTTAGGCAGGACCATACTTTCCTAAACCCATGTTGGCTGGGCCTGAGCCCCTGGTTGTCCTGTACATGCCGATTGATGGCACTCTGGATGATCTGCTCCATAACCTTGCCAGGCACCGAGGTCAGGCTGACAGGCCTATAGTTTCCTGCATCTTCCTTTCGGCCCTTCTTGTGGATGGGCATCACCTTGGCCAACCTCCAGTCATCTGGGACCTCCCCAGTTATCCAGGACAGGTGATAAATGATGGAGAGCAGCTTAGCCAGCTCTTGTGCCAGCTCCCTAAGCACCCTAGGATGAATCCCATCTGGACTCATTGACTTGTTAGGGTCTAAATGGCACAGCAATCTAAACAAGCAGAGGTGCCATAGAGAAATGTAACCAAGGCTTCATCTGCAGTGATGGCACCCCAGCCAAGAGCAGTGATCTGGCTGTGTCCCCAATAACAATAGTTGATATGTACCCAGAGGCTGTTAGTGGGAACAGAGCTCTGACTTTTAACATGAACAAACTCTCTGTATTGGACTCACTAAGGAAAATGTCACAGCCCATTTGACTTGGTGTTTTGCGTTTCTTGATCATCATTTAAGACTGACTAATTACCATTAGTCTCTAAGGCATGCAACATTGCTCTGACATGTTGCTCCTGACAGCCCAACGGGGAACTTAACAGTTTTATTTTGGAGCTGCTATATACCTCAGCAGAGACAACACAGAGACCTTTGATTAAACAGCTTAACACTATTTCCTTCTGCCATCCCATTCCCTTGTTTGGGAGATGGAAGTACCTTGCCTGAAGGCACAGTGAATCCTTACAGGCAGGAATTTAGGATTGTCAAACCCTGTCTCCCTGTCACTGGCTACTCATTCTGAGAA
Source organism: Chloroceryle amazona (assembly GCA_027560015.1). Lineage (NCBI taxonomy): Eukaryota > Metazoa > Chordata > Aves > Coraciiformes > Cerylidae > Chloroceryle > Chloroceryle amazona. The sequence goes on from JANHFX010028014.1 coordinate 40,756, forward strand.
AAGAGGTCTTTTTAACTTTCCTATGACCTCTTGACTTAGACATCGTTATCCTTCACTGTGGGAAGAACATACCTTTCCATCTTTCTTACTGTCTTATTCAACCTCATTGGATTCATTGACACAAATAGGCATAGAAACATAAAATTGCCGTAATTGGGTCAGGCCATAGGTCTGACAGTGGCCAGTGATGATTGCTTAGAGAAAAAGCAGAAGAAACAAGGCACAAACAGAAGGATTTTTCCCTTGGCAACTCTCCCCTGCTACCAGCAGTTTCGAGGCTGTCAGAGAACTGGAGTTTCCATCACGCAAATACCAATAATACCAAATAACAGCAAATACCAAAACTTTTTTTTTTAAAACTCATAAACATACTTTTCATAAAATAACACAAATATGTATCTGCAATTGTATATGACATAGATCTTTATGTGTGAGTCATCAACACGTTTTGCTGTGCTTCTGTACGTGTAAGGGGATCGATGAGCTGGCATTTTTGGGCAATAATAAGCACAAAAAGTACACTTTTTTCTATCAACGGGATTTCCTTGATTCTCTTTTAAGCTATTTTCACTGCACTCTCTCTCCCCCAACCCTACTCTGTGCATTTTATGAGGGGCCTCTCAATTTCTGTTGATCCAATATTCTTGTTTCTCAGACCCATTACCAACAAGGGCGTCATACTCACACTCCATACCTTTGTAACTAGGTTAAGGATCAGCTTGCACAGGCAAGCTGCAGTCCCGCAGGCTATTCAGCGCTAAGGGCCTAATCTACACTCTGCTGAAATCAGTCTTTAAAAGGTTCAGTAGGTTTTGACCAACTTCATCAAGCTTAGAGGCAAGGCCCTGTAAAAGGCATTACTAAATCTGCCCCCATGCACAGCACATTACACTCTCTAATCTGCTATTTTTGCAATGCAGCACATTTTCCCCACAATTTAAAATATAATTTAGTCCTACTATTCCTCCTGCGTGCTGCCCTGCAAAGGGTATCAAGCATCCCTAGATATAGTGTTAAAAAAAAAAGAAAAAAGGCATGATACTGAATGATATTTAATATCAATATTTATATAACTGGGGAAGGCATTGCTTACAAAACAGAAGGTAAAGATTGAAATGTGTGGAGTACTTTTTTTCTTGCTGAGCAGTGTAGGCTGTGTGCAGCTGAACAGACAAGGACAGCTTTGCTGTGTTCCTGCTTTACCAAACACGCCCAAACTGAAACCTGTGGTCCTTTTCTTTTAAAAAAAAAGAAAATCATTGGGACCAAAATAGGGCTGTTCACAAGGCAAACAACAGCCAGGCCTCCTAACTTTCAGGTTTATGAACTTCTCTGAATTTATCTCATCAGGGAACAAAGGAAAAAGTGTCCAGATCTGGGCCTCTTTGGTTAGCTGGTGCCAGGAGCAGGAAGGCATCTCTGCCCGTGTCTGAGTCACAGCGGCGCCCCGCTGCCTGCTGTCCTTTGCTTCTAATGACGGGAAGCTTTGACCCGGACACATCTTTGCTTCTGGAGGAAAAAGCAAAGCCTTCTCTTAGGGCTATTTCATCTTCCAGGACCCTTGTGCCTCTCCTAGCAGCTGCCCAACGAGCATTTCCGTGTTTCACATCCTCTTACCCTGCTTACACAGTCTACAGCTAGGGTTGTTGGTTTTTTTTTTTGTTTGGTTTTTTTTTTTTTTTTTTTGTTTTTTTTTTTTTTTTGGTTGTTTTTTTTTTTTTTTTTTTTTTTTTTTTTTTTTTTTTTTTGTGGTTTGTTTTTTGTGTGTGTGGTTGTTTTGTTTTGTTTTGTTTTTTATTGCAGAAAGGCCTCCCCGCCTAATCTAATTCCCGCTCCTTTGTCGCAAGCAGATGTCACTTTTACATCTGTGCGTCTGCTCAAGCGTCCCGGCTCCTCCAGCCCAGCAGATGTTGCCGCAGCCGAGGCAGCAGCGGCCGGGGGAGGGGGGAAGC
>JANHFX010028015.1:0-11605 GCA_027560015.1 Chloroceryle amazona
CTCGGCTTTCTGCTTGCTGGCAGCCGGACCCCTCAGAGCAGGTGGGAGGCCCCGGCCGGAGCCTGAACCGCCGTGAACACGTGGGGCTGTGCTGAAGGACTCGGAAATACTCGTTTCATTGAGGCGAAGAAAAGCTCTCTCCTTCTTGCGAGGGTTTGCGCTCCCAGCCGTGCGCCAGGGCAGCAAGCTCGTGGGACCGCGGGGGAGAAGCTGCAGAGAGAGAAGCAGGTGTACTCTTGACTCCTGACTTCAGTATTTTTAGGCATCTGTCATCGTGCGTTACGGGAAAAAAAAAATGCACATTCTTGGTCCCAGAAAGTCCTATTCCCACGCCCCTGTTAACCTAATGATGAGTCTATATGGTTAATTAACAGTGGAGTATAGCGGCACTTAAAGCATGGCAAGAGTAGGCTTGTTATCAAAACCAGCACGATTTGTAGATTTGCTGCCATATAAATGCTAATATTTGATGTTTTATAAACTTTATGTATTATTTACTATTTGCGCAGCCACATGCAGATAATCTTAGCTGAGGAAGAGAGTGGCAGTTCAGTTTTAGCTGTAGAATTCTTATACACTTGGAAACTATCCTAATCTCTGTTTCAGTTCCTTATTTCTAGATACATGGATTAGTTTCTTACAGACATTTGAGAGTAAGTATTTGATCAGGCACATGAAAGCATCTTTAGTTGGCAAAATGTTACGAATATTTTGTAATTTGAGCTCTTGCTATTTTCTAGCCTTTTATTTTTAAACAAAATGTGTATAAAAATAATTCTTCAGTGTAGTTTTCATAAATGCCTACGTAAATCCTAGTCTGGAATTGTAACAACTTTTAATTTTCCCCCTAAATCTTTATGTAATGCAACATTATAGGGAAGAGCGGGGTTTGTTGGTCTGAATTATGAATAAAAACTCTTAATAGAATCCTACACCTCAAAGATCATCTTTTGAAACGAGAGGAATAAAATTCTAACTTAGGTAGCTGTGTGTTGCTAAAGAAAATGAGGATCTTTCAATAAGCACCGATCGATAAAACCTAGCAAATAATTGCCCCATTTGAACTTACCCCTGCTTTATGAACTGCAAGAAAGGAGATGTGCTGATTACCTGCATCCGAGCTGATGCAGCGCTGAGAATAAACGTGCTTTACTTTAGAATGCTCTTTGTAGCAGATGGAGTAATACAGGTTCTTTCATATTTTCCACATTTTTTGATATTTTGGTTTGTGAACACAAACAGTTAACACGGCCTCAGACTGCTGCAGTTTAGGCTTTAGCAAACATGTACAGAAAGGATAGTTCTATGAGAAAACAACATTCCCTTGTGATCTTACTTTATCTGTTTTACTTCTAGAAATTTAATTTATTACAGTAATAGCTCTGTTTTATATCTTGCCATTAATTTTCATGGGAACTGGGTAGAAATGACTTGTCTAATAGCTAAGTTAGAGTAGCAGCCCTTCAGTGAGGACGGGACCAATTTAAAAGTCATCAGTGCTTGTTCCCACACAGAGGGAGGGATTACTGGGATGCTGAGCCCAGCCTCTTGCTGTTATCAGCAGCATGCCTACAATCCCATAGAATGTGACCTCCCTTGTACTTTGACTGGAAGTTGTAAAGCAACTTTCTTGTTGCCTTTTTGCTGCAATAAGCAGAAGTAGTGAATTCCTTGACTATCTTATCTTCTGCAGTGTGCTTTGCTCAGGAGAGTAGAGCTGTACTTTGTGTGTATGTTCAAAGTACCTCAGGGTAGTTTTTTGGTTTACTTTTTTAAGATCATGTGTATACGTATGACAAATAGTAAATTAAGGCATGCTAACTTAATTAATCCCATTGTTCTCTTGGAAATGACTTGTTAAATGCCTAGTCAGGATTGTATTCTGGCTCATGGGGTGGGCTTTAGCCATTTTTTCAAGATGCTTCAGTAATAAGGTTCCAAATACAAACAAACAAAAGTCTTTCTAGTTTGTTGTAGCTGATACCACAATTTGCAGATGTAAAAAGAATACTTGGGAGTTTTAGCTCTATTTTATCAATGCTGTAACTCTGAGCAAGGGTAAAACGCTATGGCAGAATGCCCTAAATAAACTCTGGTCTTTAAGCTTTCTGCCTCTTTAGCCTAAAAGGAATGATCTTTTGGAATAAAACACAGCTTTGATAGTTGGAAGTTCATTATATGATGACCAGGAACAGTGTTACTGTGTACAAGGTAAAGCTGCTCTTTCTGTGTAAAGCTGCTCTTTTGCAGGAAAGAAAAAAAAAACAACCAACCCACCCTAAACAACCCCACGTTTCTTAACTGTAACACTAGCAAGGGATTCTTCTAGTTAGAGAAGTCCTAGTTTGAGCTCACTGTATTGCATTGAATGCTTAAGTGCCAAAGAATTCAAGAAGAAAAGGTAATGTTAGTATTCATTACAAAATTATCCTCAGTGGATGTTGAGATGGGCAGTATCTTTGGAGGCTTTTGCTTGTGCTGTCTCTAGTACTAGCACTCCAGGGCCACCTGTTGTCCTTGGACTGACTGTTGTGAGTCTGTCTTGTTCATTTTCTATACCCAGACATGTACTGTATGGATGTCTCTAAAGAAGCTACCTAGTTTGCTCTAGACTGGAGTCTGGACTGTAACTAAGCAGGATACAGAGTGAGCAATGGAACAGCAAGGACATTGGTGTAAACCAAACCGATTTGGTTTGCCCGGGGAGGTCTCTGTCAAGAAGATAGGAAGTACTGAGCGTTCCTGGGCCACACAGCTGGGGCTCACTGTGACAGTAGCCTGATTTGTGTTATAATTAAACATGCTGCATTTGGAATAATCTCAGTGAGTTACACAGGTGAGACTGAAAGCCTACTTACTGTCAGTTTGCTACACGTTAGGTCCATACTACAGTAGATTTGAAGTGGTTTGAACTAGTTGATGACATCAGCTGCTATATAATGTTGGGTTTTGAGACGAAAGAAGGTGTGACAATGGTGCTTTACTTAAAGATGCTATTAACCTCAAAGCAAACGAGATTGAAGTCGAGAACCTGAACTGTGGTGGGTATTCTGGACATGTGTCAGTGGTATGTGTCATGGTTTAGAGTAACAGCCTTCTCAGAAACTTGATGCAGTGTTAATACATGATGATTTTTCAGATCTTGAGTGTACAGTATACACAACGACTTTCAGGTTCTCCTTCAATTCATTTGGGAAAATACTGCCTGTAGCCCTTGGAGTTCCTTGGTTTAAGCTGTCACGTATGTGACAAAACTACAGGTGTGTCTTTTAAAGAAAGCCTCTATAGTTTTGGCACATAAAAGCTGACTTGAAATTGTCCTTTGTTCTTTCATAACTTCAAGTAATTTTCTACCCTGGAAATATTTATGTAGCTTAGGCTCTTCAGGACCCAACATCGCATTCCAAACTTGAAAGAAGGTAGAACTCTCAACTTATAATTTCTAACACTACTGGGTGGAGGCAGTGATCTATAAAATTAGATCAACACTAGGAAATTTTCTGGAAGCTTAAATAAAATGTGCAAGCTTGAGATGTATTTTCTAATCCTGTCAGAGTAACCCTATTTTTTACGAACTGAAGCATGGAGCATTAACAGCTTTTTACACCTCTGTACATATCAAAGTCTTTTTGTTCATAGTGCAGCAGTTTAATGAACGTACAGCTTCATGCAGTGAAATCACTGACCCTTGAAGTTGTGTCAGGGGGATGGCAACAGAATTGGGTAGCTTACTGGAAAGGCTGGAGTAGAACTGCACAAACTTGGTATAGACACTGTTACTCTTTGTATGCAGTCATAAGTTTAGTCAGCATCACCCAACTACTGTTCCAGATTTTCATTGCTTTTTCTAATACTAGGCAAAGAAACTAGTATCTTTCATGCAATTCATGGTACCTCATGTTACAGTATTACTTTTGTGCATGTGATAGAATGCATTTAATGCAATATTAATATACATAATATGATCCAGGTTCAGTCTCTATGTCAAGTTCTGTGACAACTGCATGCTTCATTGTTTTGTTTAGCTGAACATATATTTAAGCAATTGGGCATCTAAAAGAAAAAGTTAATAATTTAAGTATTTGTTAAGGATAATTGTATTGGGAAAATACAGATAGGGACAGTCACGTATCCTACAAAGTGCTTTGCTGCTTGTTCTTTGGAATACTGTCACAGCTGACTCTGAGCAACTGAGATTTCTTTCCTGTTCTATGAGGTATCCCACTTTCCAGTCTTCTAGGTGCATATTTTCCTGATCGGGGTAGGTAAGCATGGTGCTACAAGCAGTAAACATAAAAGCCAGGTGAAAAATTGTATCCTGTCTTTGGGACTGCCAGCAAGTGGATTTGTGTGGTTGTTGGGGAGTTTCAAACGAGTACTTAACGTGAGACCATTCCTGTAGGTTTCAAAGTAAGGATCAGAATGAAAAGGTTACAGACTTACTTTCAAGATGAAAATTTGCTGCCAGTTTTGCTCAAAGTTTTATATTGCCTTCTGAAAGTGAACATAAATCTTAGCATTTCTCAACAGCTTTTTTGTTGATAAGTAGTGTGGATTCTGTGGAAACTTTGAGTGCTAGCTCTTTGGATAGGAACTCGGCCTGAGAGATGGCTTGTCACTGTTTACTGTGCAGAACGTGTTGGTATTACAAACTATTTGGAGAGTGGAAAGGTTTTCATTGTTTGTATCAAGACATTGCTTAAAAAAAAAAAAGTTAAGAGCTCTGCTTTTCTTGAGCATTTTCAGAGATCTGTACAGGATTACATGAACTGTTCTGTAATTCTTCTTCAACATACATGGTTCCATTTTTCTGGGAGAGAACAATTTCTGTGACCAAGATACCACAGCTCGGTCATAATGGCTTAAAAACTCGCCACCGCTTTTCTTGTGCGTTAAACTAAAATCTGAAGTAGAGGAAGCGGAATGGACTGCAACAGGTAATTAAGAGTGGTCATATTTAGCCTCAGAAATGACTAAACAGGAATGTGGACAAGGGGACTACCAGCTTGCAAATCTCTGCCTGCTGTGATGTAGCTGATTAGTAGATTTATTGGATCTTCTCAGAAATTAAGTAAATAAGGCTTTTTCCTTTTAAGATGTTAAATGCTAGATTTTCTCCATGCAGTTTTTTAGCAGTGTTTCCTGCTTTATAAAGCAATGATGTTACTGATAAAATATATATTAATATATTTAAGAATCAATCCTGATAGTATTTCCCATTCTGGATTTTAAGATGAATCTTTGACTTTTGCTCTGGACCCTGCTTAACAGTTAAGTAATATGTTAATTTTATACATATATGTATAAAATTATATATGTATAACATATGTATTGATACATATATGGCCTATATGACAAAAGCCCATAAACTCTTCAAGTAGAGGAGGGGGAGGTATTGCTGTCCAACAACCACTTATATATAAGGTGTATACTTTTATATACCTTACCTGTTTCCCACCAAGCTGTTGACTCTTACTACCTACTCATGATGTTTAGCAAAGGCTAAACTACATCTGCTCTGTAATGCAGGGCTCTCTGTCAGTTTGTAAACTCAGTATTTTCATGAAACTCAGCATTTTCATAACTTTAAATGTCTGGATAAAAGAATCGTAAGGGCCATAAACTAACTGTTTTGATTTCAGCCTCCCCATGTCATTACTATCAGAACTAACCCCTGTCTTAATGCAAGAGTCACAACCTGAGCATGTGATCAATCAATTGTAAGGTAATCTTGCCACTGAGTAATAAGTGCCTGTAGTGGGCAACCTTTTAGTCAGGTGTTGAGTGTAGTTTTGTGTAGCACAAAGACGTTGATGGAGGAATGGAATTAAAGGTTTGTGACTGGAGGAGTGTGTGGATGTTTAGTGGGAATCTAAGAGGTGGTTAGAGAAAGGCTTAGGAGCGTTTACAGAAAGATGCTTCAAATAAGGGGAGTTTGGGACTAGTATAAATGCAGAGGAAGGAAGAAGGAACTCCCACCGCTTGTTAGGGCTGGTGAAGAAGAGATCAAAGGTAAAAATCAAGCTGCTTATTTTAAAGGTAGGACACGTCTTGTTAAGCCATCCTCTAGTGAGAATTCTGCATCCACACAATTGCCTTGATTATATAAGCTCTTATGTTCCCAACTGACTTGTGCTGCTCCTGACTGCAGGTGTGCTTTGCTGTTGGCATTGTCTCTTGTTTAGCAGTTACTGTTTGTCTCCAGCTACTCATCATGTTTTTATGAAGTCATTTCATAATTGTAAAACCTTTTCTTCATACATGGCTTGGCTTTAAGCTTAGACAGGCACAGGTCCTCTGAAATTCTGTAAGTAATGAATTTCAGTTTAGTAAGCCAAGGATATGACAAATGTTTTGTAATAGAAAACAGTACCATAGGATTTTACAGCTAGTCTGTTCATATGCTTGTCTTCAATTTAAGGATTATCAGTTTGAAGGATTACAGTTGCATTTTTGCCCTCAGATATTTCTGGCATGTGCTAAAATCATAAATAGGTAAACTATATATAGTTGTTCCCCTCCTTGCCTTTCTTTTTCATGTTTTTATCTGGGTCAAAATGGAATTGTTGAAGCAGATGTGATGGTTGGGAGGTTTTATTGTGTTCTGAAAGGCCTCATATGTACTGAGGTGCAATGCAGCCTTTCTAAATAGCACTGCTGTCAATCATTCAGTGATGCTTGGCATCACTCTGAACCAGTAATATGCATTTTGCTTTTATTGGTGTGTTAGTAGGTTGTGTTGGTTAGTTGGTTGTTTTTTTCTTTGCCTTGCTTGTGTGTTTGGCTGCCCTGGAATGCTGGGTGACACAGGCTGTCTCAGCTGTGATGCAAAACGTTACACCAGAGGAGAACTGGCAAGGCCTGGGACTCCTCTTGCAGCTTATAATAGGTGGAGATCTAGTCAGTACATTCAGTGGAATCTGAAGAGCTACTCAGCTGGCCAGATGCAGGCTTCAGCTGTGGGGTGGGCCAAAACTCTGCAGTTTACCCTAGCTGTGCTCACTAGATCCCCACTCATGAGTGGGAGCTTTGACAACTCATTCACACAGCCATCTACACTTGAGAGCTTTAAGGTGGAAGTCCAATCCAGTAGCAGGTGTTCTGTATTGATGCTGGGCATTTCATTTCTGTTGGTTAGCACAGCAAAAACCACTTCCATACACGTGAGTACTGATTTCACTCTTAACAGTATCCACAATGACGTGCACACCAGTATCTGCTAGCTGAGGATCATGTTTACAGACCCGGTTAGTTGGTTCTTTAGGGGGTTTATTGTCAAAGGTTTATCAGAACCTGATAAGATTGCTACAGAAAGACAATGAGCGGTTTGATGCGCTGATGTTGTATTGTATGTAGTTACTAATTTAACTATTTGCTGAACTGTCTTCCATGTGATGTGGTATGAGCTTCAATCTCTAACTGTTCTACAGTTTGATTTGTGTGCCTGTGTAAAACAGGTTGATGTCAAACTTGTGGTCAGTGCTTTTATATGTTTCAGTTCCTCAGAAATAAAGGCAAATTCATCTTGTAGTTGGAATGCTTTATGTATAATTCATTTACATAGCTCCTAGCAGTCAGATTGTAATTGGAAATGTAGGTGTTGCATTATTTTCAGTCAAGTGTGAGACAGTTATAGGCAGCTTTGCCAGGTGTGATTGTGGCCAGTGGTTTGGTGTGTGAAGTTAAGCTACACGGAAGAAAAAAAAATAAATGCAACTACATCGAGGAAGTTGAAGGAATTTACCAGCTAACATTGGTAGACTTCTAAAGTGTGTTTTCAGAGGCAAGATACAGCTGCTCAGTGTGATCTTTGCCTCTAACCTTTGTGTTCCAGTTTTGATCTTGGCAGGATTACAGAGCCCCTGGCATACATCGAGGCCAGACAGTGCCAGTCAGTTATGTCCTGTCCCTGGGAGAGGGAATTCACACTGAGCCCCACATTTAGTTAGAGCTGGAAACTGAAAATTGCTTCCTCTCTGAAGCAGTGTGTCGTTCCTCTGAAAGTCGTCATGGCAGGGCATAATGCTTTGCCAAGGTATCTGGGAGATGCCAGGTGGTACCTGCCACTCAGCTATTTTTTTTTTTTTTTTAATTTTAAAGTGTTGGCTGGGCTAATACGCTATTTGAGACTTTTGGTCATAATTGGTTTTAATTACATCTCATGAAGATGACAGAGTACTTGTAAATGAAGTTCAGAAGTTTTTTTGTGGGTGTATTTCTTTGGTTTGTTTTTCTTTGTTTGTTTGTTTGTTAGGAGGGAACTGTTAATTAGCTGACTAGAATTCAAGTGGAAGCATGAAATGGGTTCCCTCTTCCCCTTAAGAATGTTATTTAGGCAATTTGTCTCGGGTTTTCTCTTGTTGATCTTCAGCAGGAAGATGTAAGGTCTATGCTGATACATGTATTTTACTGATACAAATTGCCAGTAGGAAGCACTGGTGTCTACAGTTTCTGTAGCTGAGTTGTTTGCAACCCTTTGCTTTTGAGTTCTCAAACCAGAGAAGAAATGCAGGAAAATGGACTTGGTCTTTTGTTATTTTACAAGCGTTACTAATATTTTTATTACATTCACTTTTACATTCCTCATTAAATGAGGTAAAATGTTCTCCATTTTCAATCAGGAAGAGGGAAATGTAAAAGTAACACTTAATCCAATTAATGTATTTTCCTGCTCTGATTCATTGTGATGACTTTGAGCATCTGGTAGTAACTGAGCATGAGCTGCTTAAAGTCACAGAAGCCCAATTCCCATTATTTCTGCTCATTGAAGGAAATAAATGAATTAGCAGACACTAATCTTTGGATAATTGCTTGCTGAGCAGGAGATCCTAGCTCTTAAAGAAATTAGTTTTGTAAGTTTATAGAACTGTCAGAACTAGTGAACTGTTTAAAAAGGTTAACTATAAATGAACAGAAGCTGAGCTTTCAGTTTTTTATTCATAACTATTGTAGCTGAACCTTGCAGTATACATAGTAAGTGGCAGTAGATGTTATCTTTCCCCTTTTGAGTTCTAGTGTAATTTACCAACTGAAGTTTAAGCTGAAGACTGGAATTTGTGTCAGCGTTTCCAGCAGTACAGAGCTAGGACATGTATGGAATGAGACAACAGTATACACTGCCGCTTTGAACGACCAAACCATTTTGAGTTTGTGGCAACTCCTACTCATTTTGGGTTGCTCTTCTCACTTGGACAAAGAGGAAGGGATGTGCTTTTTAGCTCTAGGTAGTCTACCCTGTGACATCTCATGCATGTAATTTTTCTGAGTCTCCTTCATTTGACGCAACAGGCAGGTTAGCTTTCAAAATCATTCTTCTGCTTGATAACTGGGTGGATGTGTGATTTATGTCTTTAGGGTATTGGTATTTGAAAGTCATTTTGCTTGTCACTGATGGTTGTCACTCCTTTGCCTTTGGGCAAAGAGGGCGTTAGGACTCATCATTATTCATATCCTTAGGCCACCCTTACTGCTCTGATCTTGCTGGAGTCTTCCCCCCCATCTGGAAACATTCAGGGCCCCAAAATAATTAGATAAGCAAGCCTCAAATCCACCTAAAGATCAACTATCAGAATTATTCACTTATTTTCAACAGCTTGTATTTGTGGGATAACTGAGAAGTGGTTCCTGGATCTTTCTGACCTAATGGGAACTGTCAGTCTCTGTGTATTGTTGCTACGGGCAGTTTTTGCATTTTTTGAGGCTATAAAAATCTGTATTGCCTTCTGTCAAATTCCTGTTTGCATCTGGTGTTTTCAGCTACCAGGATATGTTCCTTCTGATTCTCTTACACTGTGTATTGCGACACTTATTACATTACATCTGTGATCAGAATTCCACAGGGATTCTGGCAACGGGATAACAATACCCTAGTTAACTCAGATTAAATACTGATTTGAAGTAATTGTTCCATGCAGTATGTTTCTGCCTGTCAATGGAAACAAATTCTTTCTTGTAGACAGTCTCTTCGTTGTGGAATCTCTGCTTGAAACTTCCTCAATTTAAAGAAGTAAGCTTTATTTAATCTCCATCCCTTTATTTTAGCTACTGTTGAGATGCCAAGATATAGCAGACTTGCTGTAGAAGTCAAGTGGTGCTTCTGTACCCCTAAGAGCAAAGGGATCCTCCACAATCCCAATACCTTGTAGTTACAGCTATAAACCATCAGTGTTGGAGGTAGGTCTGGCTGTGCTTTTGAAACCACTTTTCCTTCGATGGTCAGACCCGCCATTGAGTGGACCGGTTTACAGCTCTTGGCACACAAGGGAAGAGGGGGTGCATGTATGCATGTTTTCTTCTCTGGAGACCTTACAGTGAGTGCTTGTACTCCTCTGGCCTGAGAAGAAGGGGTGCTAATGGCTCTGTATAACCCTCAAAGGCTGTGGATAATGCTTGCAGGAGGAGGGTGGACATGGAGCCTTTGGAACACTCCTTCTTAACAGCCAACCTTCAGACACCTATGGGTTGGAAACAGTAGAAGTTAAACCAAAAAATATGTAGGGTCACAGGTACTTGCTGCAAATACGTAATCTTTTATTCTTAACACCCAAACAAAACCCAGCATTTCTTTTTGCACGCAGGAATGCCTGTTCCTGAATGCACACACAGACACACATCTTTAGGAAGTTATAAAAGCAGAGTTAATCCCAGCCTGTTGTTTTCAGGTTTGTTTCTGTCCTGACACAGCTCTGGTGTTTTGTTTGTAAAACACGTACGCAGTGGAAACACATTCATTAAGGGAAAGAGGTCAATATTATGTATTGTGGTGTAATGTAATACACAGACATACAGTGATGTCTGTAATGTGTATGTGTTTACGGATCTGAATTTTAATATTAATATTGATTAGAGTAATAAAAATATATTTGTTAAGCTGATTTGAATAGTCTGATACAGAATGGAGAGGTGTGCTGAAGGGCACACTGCTGGTCCATTTCTCAGCATGTTGAGGTCCCTGCACATAGTGGCCCTGTCCTTTGGCGTATCGGCCACTCATTCCAGTCTGATATTATCAAGACTTGGCGCACGTGAAGTCTTTCTCGTAATCCATATTATCTCGTGTAAAGCAAGCTGTATGGCTTTAATGCTTAATGAAAGAAAGGGCAACACTACGTTGCATGACTGTGGATCATGAATATGCAAATAGAATAGCATAAAAATGACAGGTCACACTTCAATTGGCCTAAGCCAATGTTCTGTATTCAATACTAGAAACTGATGCTTACAAAGCTTTAAGCAATCCTGCCTGCTGTATACCTTTTTCCCTTTGGCCAGATGGTGGTTTCTGGACTTGGAGAGACAAGAGAAGCCCACCCTATACCAATTGCTCTTTTCAAAGTCTCTAACACCTCTGAACTTCAGAACATTCAGTTGCAGGAGACATACAGCTGTATTTATTTTCTTAACATAATTCACACTGCTTATATTCTAAATGTGCTTTTGGATAACTTTGGGGGTCTCATGCCATTTTTGTTTTATGAGAATTAAATAATAATAAAAGAAAGTAATCACCCTCTTTTTTTCATATATATACCCTAAACTCAAAAAATGTAACATCCAGCCTCCCTCCCCCCCCCCACCCAACCCCACCAACCCCAACCACACAAGA